>BQNB010041846.1:0-46505 GCA_026074375.1 Tanacetum coccineum
CACTCGTTCGATCCTTGTGTATTTTACTCGTTCGATCCTTGTTACGTATTCCACTCGTTCGATCCTTGTGTATTTTACTCTCGTTCGGTCCAAACAAAGACCACTCGTTCGATCCAAACAAAAAGACACTCGTTCGGTCCAACGAAAAACCACTCGTTCGAACCAAACAAAGACCACTCGTTCGGTCCTCTCTTAGAAAACACGTTCGACTCTGTACTTAGAATAGCTAGTAAGAGAAAATGGTGACTTTCGTTTTTACCCAACTTGATATAGACGAGTGAAATAAAGAAACACAAGCCAAAAGAAAAAAAAATAGTAAAATAATAAAGACACAAACGGATGAAAATGAAAGAACCAAAAAAAAAACAAAAAAAATTGTGTTATGATACTAAGCAGTAGGCCCAACACAAGATTTAAACAAGACAAAAAAAAACGTGTGATTAACGAAAAAAAAATTATGCCGAGTGATTATAACAATGAAAAGAAAAAAAAAGAAATATTAAAAAAAACTATAATAAGCCGAATCAATAAGCTCAATAAGCAACGAAACCACAAACACTATCCCCACCCGTGGCGAATGATACCAAATGTTATCCCAAAAGATTTAATCCATACACAACATAAGCTATACCATTAAGCAAACAACTAGAAAAGAGATAAGAGAAAAGTTGGAAGATTTATTAGAGAGAAACTAGAGAGGTGGAAGATTACACACACACACAAACTATGCAAATGGTAACCAACACCCTCTCCATGTGTGGAGAGGGTTCTATTTATACCCTTGAGCCATAAGTGGCATGTGGGCTTTTCTACTTGGGCCGGGCTTGGCTAAACTTGGGCTTTGAGCCCGAAACACGGACAATATTAGATTACAAACCAAGCCCGTTGAACCCGACTAGCCTATTACAATACAAGACCTAGTTTGACTTTGTAAGACCGATAACATTCATGTTTGACTTAATATAATTAAGGCTAACAGGTCAAAACGCAATGAAGAACATACGAACTATTTCACCTAAAAACACCTAAAAATCACCCTTTTGAATGTTTTTGCTTGGTTTCTTTTGTACAACTTGGTCCTAGAAGGTTATAACAACTATAAAAACATTAACTTTAACATCACAAACAAGAGAATCAAAGAGTGTCAAGAATAAGACCATAAACCTTCAAAAACCAAACTTTTGATCTAAACTAACCAAGGAAATGCACACACAATCTAGCTAATCATCCCATTGGCTCTGATACCAATTAAAGTATATTGGATATCATAACACAAGCATGGATGATTGGGTTGGCTAATTATCTAGAGAGAGAAAGTGAGGTTTCTAGTGAGAGAAAATGCAATAGCATGAAATGTGATAAAAAGAACAACCAACCCCTTCCCATGGCTGGAAAGGGGTTTATATACATGTGTTTGTGAGCTCTATGGGCTTGGGTATGGGCTTAACACTTGGGTAAAAGACCCGGTCCAATATCGAAAGTCATACGCTTACTTTCTAACTATGAGCTTTGCTATACTAAACAATACACGGGGGTGACCGAGTCTTTTTCATAATCCTAACAATAAAGAAGAAGAACTGTCACAAGAAGAGTTACAACAAATGATGATAATAGTTCCAGAGCAAGGGATAAATGTTGAAGCTTTACAAACTAAGTATCCAATAATTGACTGAGAGATTTACACTGAAGGCATTAGGAAGTACTGGAAGATCATCAGAGTTGGAAATCATACTGAGGTACATCAATTCTTTGATGATATGCTGAAAGCCTTAGATAGGGATGACTTAGTGATGCTATAGAGTCTGGTTAAAGAGAGGTTCAATTCAATAGAACCAACAGATGACAAAGAAAAAGAGATATGGGTTGAGTTGAAGAGATTATTTAAACCAGATACAGATGATGAGTTATGGAAGCTTCAAAAGCATATTCATGATTTAACTTGGAAGCTATATGATTCATTTAAAGTGCATCATGTGTCTACAGAGAAGGGAATAGACATCTACATGCTGGTAGAGAAGGAGTATCCATTGTCAAGAGGAACTCTTACACAGATGCTGGTTGCAAAGCTCTTGGTGGAACAAGATAATGAGATGTCCAGAGAACTTCTTAGGAAGATATTCATGCAGGCTGAAAGACCAAGAAAATGAAGTGTTTGGAAGAATCCTCTCAGAGAACAAGGTTTAATTCAAGAAACTTAATGATTTAGAGGTAAATCACAAGTTTATCTCATTGAATTTGAATACAGAAGCAAAATCTAGAAGTGCAGGAAGTGATGTTGTAGTCTCTGAAGTTGTTGGTGTAGGTGTAGGTGTTGCTTCTTATTGTAGAGGATTAAAGAATGGAGGTTGTGGAGGAATAGTTGTAGTGAAACCGGATGTGTTTTTAAGAATTTTTATTGCATGACGATCTGAGGTTTCCATCAATGAAGCAATCTTATTGGCAGTCAGAGATGGATTCTCAAGATTTAGGAGCTTGCTTGTAAAATCGAGGAGACAGAAGAACTTTGTACAGGTTCATCAGTCTTCTGTGTGTCATGGACTGGAGTAATAGTCACATGAGCGTCTTCCTCTACTTGCTTAAATCCTGACTGTTGAGAATCATTTTGTTGATCTCAGGCACCTTGATCAGCATTTTTAGTGTCTACATTTCCCAAATTAACATTCACATCTTGATAGAACTCCTTAGTGACCTCATCATCTTCATCGTCATACATTGTTTCTTCGTCTTCAATGTTTTCTTCTTCTTCTTCATAGAATTCATCATCATATTCTTCTTCTTCATGTTCAGTCTGATCTACATTAGTCATATTTGGATCAGGAATCTCATCTCTATCATATTCTATTCTTTCGTTATCATTATCATCATCATGATCATCACTATCACCATCATCATCATTATCATCTTCTTCTTTACTATCTCCCCAAGACTCTTTCTCACTTTCAGATTCGTATGTAGGTACATCGGGAACCCCTTGTATAGTACCAGTTCCCTCATTGTATCTGAGCTTTTGTTGTTGCTCATCAGGGAACCTTTGACTGAATGTCAACTCCATCACCTAAGGCCACTTGCGTGAGACATGTGGAAGTCTTTCTTGCTTCTCTTGGTAGCCAGCTTAAGTTGTTCAGCTTTAGATAATGCAACCTCAGATAATACAGCTAAACCTTTGGCTTTTGTCTTATTTGCAGGTTGCTTCTTCTTGTCCGGTTTAGCCACCTTAGCTTTTGACTTGATTCTGGTACCTTTAGTAGCTTGAACTGGCTTCTTCTTGGGAGATGTGTCTGAATCTGCTTTCTTTCGAATGTACTTTGGTTTTGGAGCTTTTACTCCAGAAGCAAAAGCATAGTATGTCTGGTAAGCTTTGGATTCCAACATGTTGGTTGTGACTTATTGGGAGAATTGTACCCATATACCTGAGTATCTTTTGTCTGGAGTACATCTTTAGAAGTAAATCTGGTATCATCTCGAGCAGTGTGCCTAAATATCTCGTTTTCTCCTTGATTATAAACTGAATTCCTTTGAATGAGTAATAATGATGATTTAGTGATCTGGGATATAACATCTTGTTTGTCTTCTTAGCATCTTTGTTTTGAATCTGGAACAGTAATTCTTCCCGGAGTAGATACACATAATCAATATTCTTCTTATGGAACATACCCTAGAGGATTTGAGCACGGGACGGACAAATCTTATCCATTCCAGTTTCTTTACCACTTAAGCACTTGTTGATGATGGTAGCAAATGCTCTCCATGGTTGATGCAAGTAGTCAACATTCACATCAGTGAGATAGGTGATTTCTCTAGTGTGCCTAAGATCTCTAATGAAAGAGAGAATGTCTTGTTCAAGTAGGAGGTTTTCAAACACTTGTCTTGGAATTTTAAGGCAAAAGTGGAGAATGTCTCTGAGTATATCAACATCGAGAGAGACTTTCTTCTTGTTTATCGTGAATTTGATAGATGACCTATGAACGGAAATTGTAGCCCAAAATTATTACATATAAATAGCAGGAACATCTGCAGTGATCAGGAATGCACGGTAGAAGGGAGTAAGAGCAAGAGCATCCAACACCACTTGAAATGTAGCTTCTTTTGGTTTGATGTCTGTCTTGAGTCTCATGTTGCATTTCCCAAACTCAAGACGGTCTGAAGGGGCAACAAGAGCATCATCTAGGGCTTTTTGTTGAGCTTGAGTGGTATTCATGTTTCTGCTAAGATTTAACCAATACAGTTTATATATATAACCAATTTTATATATGATACACTATAAGGCCTTTGATAGTTAAATACTTAAGCTTGAACCATGTTGTGATATCATTCTAATGATTAGGCCCATTAAGGCATTTAGCATTATTGAATAAGATCTAATCATCTGAAGGGCAACTTAATTAGGCCTAACATGAAGCAATAAGACAATGAATTAGTGTTTTTGGGATCCTATTCCAAATATCTTGTTAGAGAGGAATAGGTACCTCAGACATTGCTCATATAATCTCTTTTCGAACTTGTTATACAACCTACTTAACTTGGATTAGATTGCTTATTAACCAATTTTTAATTAGCTACCTATTATGATGTTGAAAATTGCTTCCGAAAAAATTCAATTTAAATTCCCTAAAATCTTATTGCTAAATCACCTCCTATTAAGGATTGTTAACTCGCTCCTAAGTAGGATTGTTAACTCGCCTTATATAGATTGATAACTCGCCTCTTAATCATGTAGTATATATTGCCTCTTTAATCATGTTGTTAACTCGCCTCCTAAAGGGTGTTGTTAACTCGCCTCCTATAGTATGTTGTTAACTCGCCTTCTATAGGGATTTGTTAAATCGCCTCGTAAGGCATAGTTGTTAATTCGCCTTTCACAGGAAGTTGTTAACTCGCATTGTGAAGGGAGTCAATAACTCACCTTATGAGGGAGTGTTGTTAACTCGCTTTAGAGGGAGTTGTTAACTCCTCCCCGCCTTTAAAGGGATTTATTAAAATCGCCTACTACAGGCAAGTTGATAACTCGCCTTCAAACCACATAATTTTTACATACTATGATTTTTATGCGTCCAAGAAGTGTCTTAAATAGCATACAAAAATGTATAACATTTAGGATTAGTAAAACAACACTTAGCATTGAATCTCAAGAACCAGACAAAAAAACAGCAAGTTGTTGATACCAATGAACGATCTTAAACTCTTTTAGCATGATGTAAGGTTTAGTATCTTGGATAAATCCAAAGGTACTAAGATTGAAACTTTGAGTGTATGATATAAACTATGCGGAATCTATTTTAAACCACTAAGAAGAATAAATGTAATATATGTTTGACATACAGAAATACAATCAAAACAATAAGCTCCAATATATTAATACGAACACTCTTTGATAGTGTTAGGGTTTACAACCTTGAAGCTATGACAATGACTCATTTTTGGTACCTCTAAAACCATAACCTAGGATCTCCTTTTATACACCAAGGAGTCCTTTACAAGATAGCTACAAATCTTCTAAAATTCTATAAGATATCAAATATCTTCCTAATATATTAGTATAACAGTTAAGTCCTACATATCACCAAATGCGTTTAACTCTTCGTCATTACTAATCTTCATGAAGCAGTGTTAAGTTCTCTTCAGCAGTATTAAGTTAGTACTGGCAGTACTAACTTTTACTCTAGCAGTACCAACCAGTTAGTACTGGTAGTTATAATCTCAGCAGTACAAACTTTTTGACTTGGCAGTACTAAGTTAAACCAGCAGTATAAACTTTGTAGAAAGTACAACAGAAGGTAAGTAAGCAGTTTTGATAATCTTTGTGATTTGTTCTCCTCTGCATATTAATGTAACTAACCATAGCATGTTCATCAGTAATCTTGGTCATTCTCCTTGTTTGAATAGCTAGATTAAAGTCTCCAATGATCTGGTCTTTAGGATGATCCTTGTCAATTCTGGTTGTGGGAATAGGACTGACATTCATGGTTGTTTCTAAGTTATTGAGGTCAGCCTCTACACCCACATCTTCATCATCATAAGCATTACCAAAAATTCCAGTATCATCCATTGGAGTCACATTTAAAACAGGTAGAAGTGTAAATGCATTTTTGAAAGGAGAAAATTGTTCAAATCGATGTTCCTCAAATGCATTAGAAGCTTCAGCAGCATTAACTGGAGATGATGGATCATCATCAGTACAAGATGGTCTAGCAGTACTAACAGGTGTACTAACAGTATTAATACTATTAGTGCTGTTAGGATTTTCGATCTGCTGTTCTTGTTGAAGTAGCCTTTCAAACTCACTTCTTGTGGCTTGTTTATCCTTCCTATCTTTATCTGAAGCTCCACCTTCATCCATTTTAGTAGGCTTCTCTTCAGCATCTTCTTCACTGACCTTAGGATCTTGAGAGATTAATGGATTAGTTGTGTAGAAAGGTATCAGGATGTACTCTTGTTCAGGTTCTTTTTTCTTTTCAGCTTGACCTCCAACAATATTATCTCTAGTTCCTGCAATACCATTAGTTTGATTTTCTGCAACAACTGGCACATAGTTCAAAGATATTGTCAAGAATCAAAAACATCAAAAAGTCTAGTTTAGTCCATTTCCTGACCATAGGTGCATTTTCAGACAATCTATTGTTTAAGGTCTCTTCAACTATCCTTTCTTAGTTCTCTTGTAAATACCTTTCATAGCCTTGCTAACACAGAGTAACAAAAAAAAATCTTCATTAGCTTTTCCATGGAAACTTGCCTAGATGATCCCTGGTATGTAAGATGGTTTAACAGGACACCCAAATGGGTTTCAGGAGTTTATCAAATGGGTTTCTCCGAATATGTTCATAAGGTGTTCTTGTTATTGAGGCTTAATGACTAAGACTTATTTTAGTACATAGCAAGCAGTATTAACTGCTTTAGCCCAAAGGTGGTTGGATAACTTAGAAGTCAACTAACATGTTCTTGCTATCCTCATCAGTGTCCTATTCTTCCTCTCAGCAACACCATTCTGCTGAGGAGTCCTTGCAACATTGAATTCCCTTTTAATCCCCTTCATTTCATAGACTGATTCATTTCCACTTATTTTTGAACTCAGTTCCATTATCACATTTGATAACTCTTTACTTTCATGGTCTAGTTGATTTTCTATTTCTGTTATGAAGTCTTTATTATCCTACTAGTCTATCCGTAGTGGCTAAAAATAATACCCAAGTAAATCTACTAAAGTCATCAGTGGAAAAATAGCTAATAAGACTTTTCATTAAACTCTTAACATTTGTAGGACCAAATAGGTCCATATGAAGCATATGTAAGGGTTTACTGATTGAGTTCACAAGTTTGGCCTTACAGGAGGCTTTGTGTTGCTTTCCTTTCTGACAAGCAACACAAGAATGGTCATTTTCAAAAATCTTTGAAGGCAAACCTCTAACAAGTTTTCCTCTCATAAGTTTGTTCATGTTTTTAAAGTTTATGTGACCAAGCCTCCAATGCCATAAACTGGATTCATCAATTGTGGCCTTAGCAAAGAGGCGAGTTAAACCTTTTAGTAGGAAACATCATCCTTTAGGTCAACACTGTAAATGTTATCCTTTCTTGAAATCTCAGCAAAACTTGATTTTCAATCAAGCTAGCTTAAAACGTCAAAAGTACAGACAAGACATCAGTGTCATAAACAGAACTTTATTCTTTTTGTGACAATTTGTGACACATGAACAGGTTATACTTAAGCTCCTTATAAAAGTTACACTTATCAAAATTCAATGTTCCTGTTTTGATTTTACCTTTTTCCAAAAAAATTCTACCTTTACCATCTCAAAGGGAAAACAAATCCACCGATTAATCTTCATACTTAGGTATGATAGCATTTGTCTTCCAGTCATTGCCTTGAGCAACCACTCTAATAACTGCCTTTTTCTTGTACTCCTTCTACTGTGGGTTGCCCTGCACATAAAATAAGAGAATTAGACTCTTTTGGGGATCCAAGCCATTATAGACTTGGATCTGCCTCGTGCATCAATGTAAGAATATTTCTTGAAAGTATTTGATGCACTACTATTTTTGGCTTTCCAAACCCAGCATGCTGAGGCCTTAACAGCATTAACCCATTTTTCCTTATTTTCACTTACTACTGCTCTATCCCTAGCAGTGGTACCTGACAATATTAACCTTTTTATTGAAAATACTATTTTTGTTTGCTGAATACTTGTTAAATGGCCTTGTGACTTGTGAATATCCCTTTTTATAAGCATTTGATATTGGTCTAGGATGATTCACAGTTGTTTTTGAGCCAGCAGTATTAACTGGTCTGACAACAGTATTAACACTTGCACCAGCAGTATTAATTTTGCCAGACTTGGTTAATACTGCTTGTGGAACAAATCTTCTATTAGGGTGAGGGTGAGTCATTTTATTAGCAAAGTTCTTGTGATTCACCCTACTTGAGTTGTTCCACACTGGTCTTATAACCTTTTTATCACACACATTATGAAGATGCTCAAAACTACCACAAATAAAACAAGCTTTATTAATCATTTTAAAGTCACTTCCTAGTCTTTGGGACATAAGATTGTTCCAGTTTCTTTGGTTCCCTCTAGGATAGTGTTTGTTTTGTTTAGGTGTTTCTACCTTCTCTACTGTTTCCCTAGCAGACTTAACAAATTTTATCTTTTCAGTGCTAGGTCTAACAGTTTTATCCTCAACATTAGGTATAAATTCTACCTCACTATCATCATCAGAATTCCAATCCTCAATGACTGGAGGTCTAAAGCTGTTCTTTCTAACAGTTTTAGGTTCTACTGCATCACCATTATTTTTTACATCAGCAGACTCATGATTTGACTCAACTTTCTTACCATTACTAGGTGTAACAATAGTAATAACATCCATATTCTTACTTTTAACTATTTCATCCATAAACGTTAGATCAGGTTTGAAGGGAATGAAGTTCCCTGTATAAGGTGGGGGAACTGCATGATATCCCTTATCAGATTTGGACTTATTATACTCCTGATTTTCTAATATTACAAATGAATTCACAAATCTTTCAACTGCAGGAGAAGTTGCATTATATCATAGTCCCTCCCACCCCCCCCTTTGTTTTAAACTTGTCACAATACATTGACTTTTTCAACAAATTATTCAAAGATTTAGATGAATTTTGAAACTTTTTTAATGTTAGTTTTAACTCATCTCTCTTTTTTTTTTTGCTTTTTCCAATTTCTTTTTGTTTTCAACTAAAGCATTATCTCTTAGTTTAACTTTAAAGTTTAAAACATTAATGCTTTTTTCAAACACAAAACAGCCTTATTTTTCTTATAGGTGAGGGTCAAGTCTAAGCTTCAAGCTTTGATTCTATACCCACTTTATAATATACTTAAATTAACATTTAGGACTTTTTGTAAATCTGAGAGCGAAACTATCATGCGGTTGGTATAGTCGGTTGTGGAGGGGTGAGGGAATGCGGAGGAGGTCTCGGTTGGTTCACGGCCAGGGGCGATGATTTTGAGACGGGGAAGTAGAGGGGCTATCGACAATACAGAGTAGCATGTTTGTGGATTCTCAGGGAACAGAGAAAGAACTTGTGTGCGCAATTGAAGGGCGTGAGAAGAACACTCAAGTGCGGACACTATGGCGAGTTGAGTAGTATTAGTAGTGAGAGTGCTGACCAGCGGATAGTAACGCTTAACTTCTTCATCATGGTAGCGCCAATCATACCTCCAATTCCATCTTGAGCAACCAAGGCATTTTCCAGTGGGAGTTTCCACTGTCACAGTTCTTCTATTATTCTCTCTTCCTCTGTTTTCTTGATTTCTAGGAGCTCTACATTCTCTTGTAAAGTGACCATTTATGACTAATTATTAACACTCACCTTTAGACCTGTCAATCCAACTCATTGATCCATTTACAATCTAAACATTCTGCATGTCCACTTAATGAATACTCCTAGCTCTAATTGTCCAGTATGGCCATTTCCATTGTAAATCTATTCTTCTAGATCATTAGGTATCCAATTTGTTTTCTAGATCCTCCTATTCAAGTTAAGGAGAATTAGTTGACTACTAGAAAGCCACAGAGCATAGCATCAACTAAGGTTAATCTCCAGATGTAGAATTACTTTTGAGTATGAGCAGCACTAACTTCATAAGCAGTGTTATCTACTTCATTTGTGCTGCTATTGCTGTTAGTGCTGTTGGAGGAAACAAAAGACACATTTTGTAGATTTTGGCTTGTACTTGATGATTCTGTAAGTTTAGGTTCATATATCTTCAAGTTGTTGTACAAGTCATCCAAACTGATGGTCTCTATTTCCTTTTTGTTCCTCCAGATCAAAGCATGAGTCTTCCATTCAGATGGAAGACTTCTTAACAGATTTAAAGTTTCATGTCTCTTGAGAAATAACATTGCTTGAATCTCCAACTGACTAATAGATTTTTTGCAACCTATCAAGAGTTTGAATCCATTGTTTCTGAGCTTGAACCAGAAAAGTTCTCATCATGTTGCTTGAGAAGTGTCCTCTTAACTTTTCTTGGATTCCTTGTTCCTCCATTACCTCTTCTCATATTGCTTCCATGAGCCAATTTTGCATCTTTATATGAATGGAACTTTAGTATGATCCTTATTGGGAGTGCCCATTAATAGAGTTCCTCAAGCTTACACTCAAACCTCCTGTTCTGTCTTTTCTTCTGCAGGAAGTAGGTTCATAATTACTGCACAACATTCTCCCACAATTCCTTCAGCACTTTTGTTGACCATTCAGAAATAACTTCCTAGAGGGAGTAATCAGTCCCTAAAAATTATTGTTCTACCACATTAACCAGAGATCAAACCCCCTAGGTTAAGGGATAGAAGTATTGCAGTCAAGTTTTAGAACGTATTCCTGCCTCGCATCTTAATACTGAGAAATAGATCTAGTATATATTGTTTGTTTCTTCTTATTCAAAGCTTCACAACAAGCTCTGATACCACTTATTGATCCCAATGAACATATCTTAAACTCCTTACCTTGATATAAGGTTTAGTTGTATTGAATAGATCCAAGACAACTATGGTAGAAACTAAGATTGAGAATATCATAAACTATACGAAATCTGGTTTGTAATACTAAGAAGAACAATGAAACAGTAAAACAATCAAAGACAAACAATTTATCAAACTTTCAGCCTCAATATATTAAATACGAATACTTAAAAGTATCAGGGTTACAAGAACCTTGAAGCTATGACAATGACTCGTTTTGGTACATTGAATTCTATACCCTAGGACCTCCTTTAATACACTAAGGAGTCCTACAAGGATTACAATACTTTCTTAAGTTATCATGACATTTAAACAAATAACTTATCATAATATTTTACCAAAATAACTCAATACTTATCTTCGTAAGTATTCTTGTTCTCTAATCCTTTCTCTTCTCTAATATGTCTTTGATCTCATGTTTGATAGCATTAATCCTTCCAGCAGTTGTAATTATTCGTGGGCAGTGTAACTGAGCACAACAGCATTAACTACTTAAAGATTACTCTAGTAACTAACATACACTAACAGAACAAACTTAGTACTGAGCAGTAGTAACTACAATAAGTAAAATTTCAGTCTTAATCTCTGAGCATCTTAACTTCTAATACAGCAGTAACTTTAATAATAACAATACTAATTATACAAACAGTAGTAACTAGTCAGTATAACTTTAAACTACATACTAACAGACGTTAGCATAATTTTCATTTAGTATTACCGACACACTAATATATACCTGAGCAGTAGTAACTCTAAGAATCATCTTGAAGTCTTTTAAACCCAACAGTCTTCTTCGGAGGCACTCTTGATCACCAAGTCATCCACATAAGCTTCTAAGTTCCTTCCGATTTGACTGCTAAAAACCTTATCCACCAATATCTGATAAGTAGCCCCTGTGTGACAACCTGTATTTTTAAAGGTCAATATTTAATTCATATTTTGTTCTCATTTTCTACTAAAGTGAAAATTTTATGTTTTACGGTTTACGCGATTCGCGATTTCTCGTTTCTTGTCGATTTTAAGTCGTGAATATGAAATTTTCTTCGTTTAGGTGTTTTCCATGTTTATTTTATCTTTAAAATAAAATAACGGCCCTTGAAAAACTATTTTTACATTTTATGTTCAAATTCATAATTTTTGTTGCATTTGGTCGAAAATTTCGCTTTTTAATCTTAAAAGCTAACGTATTTTAATTAAAATCCTTACGCTTTATAGTTAGTTTTCCTACACACTTCAATTATTAAACAAAAAAATAAATAAAATAATAATAATAAATATATATAAAGCCAACCGGCTATACATATTATAAAACCCACACTTATCATCTTTTCTCCATTATACATCCAAAAAATACACACATACTCTCCAACGACTAAAAACCTTCTCTCCTTTCCTTCTTTTCTTCTCTGTCGATTGAACCCATACAACCACCATCATCATTCCATTAATTTTATCACATGCAATTACAATCCCTTCAATTAATATTTAATTAAACATATCTCAAAAAGAATTAAACCTTGATTTTGAGTTTGAAGGTTTTTGATTAATTTTGATTGAAGATAAAAATTAGGGTTTTTGGAAAAATCTTGTGAATTATCTTTGTTAAGGTAATGGGATATTACATAAACATCAAGGGAATTTTAATTTTGTTTTTTGGCTTTGGTTATGATCTAGGGCCGAACCCTAATGGGGCGTTTTGGTATAAGTTGTTTCATCAATCGTGCTACGTAAGCCCCCAATCATCTTGCTTAATTGTTATTTTTTATTTCACGAATTTATTTAATATGTTGATTTCTGGAAAATAAGATCATGCATGTTAAATTGAGATTGGAAAGTGATAAGGCGACAGGTAAAGCTATAGATGGTTATAAACCTAGGTTAGTTTGGATACTGGAATCGGATTAGGAATGGTAAAATAGGACAAGAAGGTTATTGGAGTGTTGTTAAAATATATTTGGCTTAAGGTCTGTGATTTTATGACTTTTTGGGTAGAGCAACATACAAGGTGTATGTGGTGCTTTGGATGGAGCCGTAAGTCCTCCAGATGACCAAGTTACGGCCAAATTAGTAAAACTAGTCCAAAATAGTGTTAGACTTTCAGATAGATTTGAGTTTAAATAGGAATATATTTGACTTAGAGCTACTGTATCATTATATAAAAGGATAGATTAAATAATCACAGGTCCATTAGGGTGAATTGTATGAGACGTAATCCTCTCACCGGCTGGAGTTAGTACTCCTAAATTAGTGAAACTAGTCAAAATGGGTTGTTGAATCTGTTTATGCAGATAGTTTGTGATATAATGGAATAGTTTTAGCTTGAAGCCTACTGATTATTTACATAAATGATTAGGTTAATATCTCAGGTCCTAGTGATGAGTTAGATGGAGCTCCAACTCTTCCGGATGATCGAGATATGACCAAAATCGTAGAAAAAGACTTAGTGGTGAAACCCAAAAATTAGTAATACATAATAGTTAGGCTTGTAACGAATTTTATTTGACTTGGAAGCTACTGGTTTTTTACATGGGTGAAGGGTACAGCATATGATAACTAATTGGTTCTTTGGATAAAGCCGTAACCATTGCGGATGAATGAGTTACGATCAAAATGGTGAAACTAACTAGAAATTGTACCCAGATTTTCAAACGAATATATCCTAAAAAATTTGAACCTAGGTACTATTTTTCTAAAACTAAAGATTTAGTATATAATTGATAGACTTAAACGTGGAGCATTTGATGGGGTTTTCTAAACTGTTAACGGATTGTTAGATATGGATCAAAAATGGTGAAGCGGGAAATTTATTTCCAGAAACCCAGATTAGATATTTAGGGGTAAATTGGTCATTTACACTGTAGGTTCTGGATACATTAGAGTGGTTTGGTTTGATAACATCAATAAACTCCGTTTCATTAAGCTGATTGAGGCAAAAACAGTTATTTCGTTTATACACTATTCATATTTGATGATATAGGTCCAATTAAGTCAGGTAAGGGCAGAATTTTGTAAAGACGTATGGTTTCAAAAGGAGTTAATTAACATAAATGAAATTGTAAACTAGATGATTAAGGCCTAAAGGAGGATGTCACTTGAAGGTAGATTAGATCAGGTCCTAAAGGGATGTTTGGATAAGTCCCACTTGGTTAAAAGTAATTAGAACGCCATATCATGATCATGATTTCTTCATTGTATCTTTTGGTTGTTTTTGTCCTGTGCATTTTATTTCTTTAAACTAAGTCACCATTATTTATAGGTGATACTTAGGCGACCGTGGTTTCACGCCATCCTTGATCTAACTTCAGTACTTACTACTTTATTGCTTCTCGGTGAGTTCATAGCCCCACTGTAACACCCCCAAAAATGTGTCGCAGTGGAAATATGTCAGGGGGCGTTACTTCATAATACAATAGCACAAGATACAAGAGAACGACCTCTAAATGTGTCGTTTGTAAAACAATCTCGTTGATTTTCTGAAATCAAAATAATAGTTGTCCCATAATTGCATCACCATGAAAAACTTGAATGTAAAGACTCCAATGCACATCAAATAATCCAAGCATCTAATTCACCTGAGAAAAACATGCTTAAAAGTGTCAACATTAAAGTTGGTGAGTTCATAGAGTTTTGTAAGTATAAATATAAATGTTGAGAATCCAAAGATTTATAAAGTATGTATGACCATTTCAATCTTTATAATAATCGCCAAAAAAATGTAAGAGTAAATGTAGAACCGAAAGAGTTTAGCGTTTATTGCTTCGCCGCAATATAATAAAAAGTGTTCAGAAATTAGTAATGTTTAATAAGTAGTATGGACAGTGAAATCGTTGATTTTCCAAAATGTATGGGTCTACTATAACAAATACAGCACCACATAATTTAATATCTACTGATACGCTAAGCTCATGACACTGAAGCTCGACTTGTATGCAATTTAATGCACTAATTTGCCCGTTAGATTTTCAAACCCTAACATCCAAATTGTTCCCGACATGTATGCATTCTTGTTTTCAGTACTGTCGACACCCGAATAGGATGTCAGATACCCCAAATAATCTATTTATACACTCGCGCTCCCACAAACCGGTCCTCCGGTCAAGTAAATTGACAGTTCAGATAGATTGTGCAATGGTGGGATTATGTTACTTAGGCACATGTAAACAGGAGATAATACCGAAAACACTTGT
Source organism: Tanacetum coccineum (assembly GCA_026074375.1). NCBI lineage: Eukaryota > Viridiplantae > Streptophyta > Magnoliopsida > Asterales > Asteraceae > Tanacetum > Tanacetum coccineum. Next base: position 15,177 of record BQNB010041846.1, read on the forward strand.
GTACCATAAAAATTAACTGTGTATTCGTAAATAGCTTTGAGTACATAAATCCATAATAGAAAATGAGTGTGATATAAATCAAGTAGTTGAGTTCGAAATGAGTAATACAACAATTCTGTATGCACGTATGCAAATGATATGTGACAAAGTATGAAACCATTTTTTATTAATGACATGGCAAAATCAATAAGTAAACAAGTGATGTAGAATAGTATGTAAAAGATATTGTAAACGAATATGTAAACAAGTTGTATTGAGCATGTATTCTCCCCCGAGATTTGTAAAGTAAATGTAAAACAAGTGAAAGAGGGGCTATAAACTCACATCGATGATGAAGAACGATTGGCGGGAATGTACACATTGAGTACAAGACGAAACGGAAACTGAAACGGCTCGACCAAGAAGTTGCAACTAGTCTTAACGGCTAAGTCTCACTAGCCTAGGATAACTCATTTGGGTTTCCCGATGAATTGTTGTGTCAACGCGACACGTTGATAAAGATTTAGATTTCCAGATTGTAATGGTTTGGTGGTTGGTTAAATAAATAAATTGAAAATATACGCAAAGCGTGTAATATATATTCGTTATATACTTCTTATGAAAAATAACCCTTATATAATTCTTACCGTAAATTATATCACAAAAACGATCAATCCAAAGATTTATGAAAAGTATATAATACCTTGCAGGTCTTATATAATAAATGCGAGTTGTTAATTAAACCAATTAGTTTGACTCCAATTTAATTAACAAAAGACTTTGAATAAAAGTTGACACGTATCTTACTATTATAACTTAAACAACCGAAGTTGGTAACCGTTTATAACCATTATAAAATATAATTTAATATTTTATAAATTATGTTTCATTTCTTTAACAGGTCGTGTCTAAAACACTTCGCCTTATTGTAAAAGTATAGTTTTCGCTCGTTGTCCAGGTTATTGTATAATACCATTTAATATATCTTAAAACATATCTTAATTTCTTTTATCGTTTCTCTAAATTAATAAAGTTTTAGTAAATCGTAAATATAGAAAATTATATAAATTTTCGTCATGACTTTTCCGTTTGTAAATCGTTTTCCATTTTCGCAAAACTAAACGTTTTCAGTTAATGAATATATATTGAAATCAATCGCGTTTCAATATTTCAAATGCCCGCGTTTTCTAGATAGAGTGTATATATATGTTATTATATTTAATTTAAACAAATTAATAAATATTATATTTATTTAACCACTTAAAACCACCAATAATTATTTATCCGGTTTTAAATATCTATTAAAACCTTATGTTATTTTTTTATTTGTCGTTTTGATATATAAACCAAACAAACCCTCGTCGTTTCCTCGTTGATTCGCTAAACCAAGCACGCCCTTAGGCGTTCGCTGTCCCAAACACCCTTTATGGGTTGTTGAACCCGTATCCAAACGCCTTATTTCTATCCAACCAAATTCGTCCGCTGGACCCACGCCCGAACTTGTAGTGATAGAACCAAACCCGACACCCCTAGCTTGCTACTATTAAAACCAAATGGGCCCTCGACGGTTTAAACCACCAAAAACATCCAAAACCAACACGCACCCTTTTTGGTGCCGAGATCAACCAAACGCACCCAAGGTGTTGTAAACCCACAAACCAAACGAACACTAGCCGATGCAAAACCCAACGCCCCCTTTATGTTGGCTGTCAAACCTGACAAACAAACACCCCCGGCTGTCCCGAGCCTAGCCCGACACCCCGGCTGTCCCCGGCCGTTCCCACAGCCAAAACCCGACCTAAACCCATAAACAAACACCCCCGTACATCATTATAAACCAAACCCAACTCACCTTAGGCTGTCCCGCAGCCAAACCCGACGCCCCTTGGTTGTTATAACCATAACCCGAACCAAACCCACCCTCGTCTGATGACAATAAACCACGCGCACCCTTTTTCGGGTCTACTCCAACCACTAACCGGGAGTCCCCGTGGCGTTGTCCGGCTTCGAGACCCAACAACACACCCTGACGGGTGTATCTCACAGCCCAAAGCATCCTTATTGATGTGACGATTGGTCGTCTAGCAGTGGAGGTGGTGATGGAGTGGTGGTAGTAGCAGCGACGATGGCGTGGCTGTGGTAAGATGGTGGTATGATGATGACGGTGATGGTTGTATGATGATGATGGTGATGGTTGTCGTGGTAACCGGCTGTGGGAGTGGTTCGTGGTGATTTTAGGCGCGTGGTGGAGAGTGTTATAGGGGATCGAGTAGATCCACTTATGGGGAGCATCTTTGGTCTTCGCCGGAAAAACCCGCCGGAAAAGTTTTCCGGCGGCGGCCGGTGGTGGCCGGCGGTGGCATGAGTTTGCCGGAAATAATGGAGGGGAGAGAGAGAGAAAGTTATAAATGAGTGTGTGTAAATTTTGAGATGTAAAATGAAAAGATGTATATAAAAATTATATATATATTAAAACTTTTTAAAAATAAGTGACAAGTTTTAATAGTGTAGGGTTTATTTTGTAACTTTTTAGTATAGTTTTTATAACTATCGGTTCAGGACTCGTTTGAAAGACTTAACGGATGATTCAACTCTTGAAACTTGCGCCATTGTTCTCCGAATCATTTTTCTGATAAAAATGAGTATTTACTCGGTAATGTTTCATAAATATTTTATAACATTTAATAAAATATCTGTTATTCATTTTGTGAACCGGTTTCGTCGTGTCCGAAATAAAATTGGATTTCAACTCGAGTATTCGCGTTATCCGTAACGCTTTTAATTAAAATGATGACTAATTTATTTAATATTTTTATTAAATAAATACTGATAATTAAAAACAAATTTAATTGTTTTTTTTTTGTCCGCGTTATATATTGTTCGAAAAATGTTTGCGGTGCTGTTTTAGCCCTTTTCGGCTCGTTTCCAAGTCTCGGGCAAAACTGAAACGTTGTCAGGAATGTCGTTTTACATTAAATTGCTTTAGAGTCCGAGTTGTGAAAACGTGCTTTAGGTGGTCGTTCTTATAAGTCAAGCCAGACACTAAAGGTCAACGATTGAAATAGTCATTCAAAAATTCAAAAATTCTCGGATGTTACATGTTGAACCAATTCCCCTTCGCAATCGAAACAATAGGGAAGTTCATCTAGATTATCTTAAGCATCTTAAGGAAAGTGTGGAAACCCTTCGCGAGATAGTAGAGGAAGCTAAGGTTGAAAGGCCACTAGATAGATCAATTGCCTCTGCTTGCCTTTACACAAAACACTCTTAGGAACTGTTAGAATATACGATCGGAACTTGTCCGAAAGATGTCAATAAACAAGATAACAAACGTGCCACTACCCTTTCAACTAGGAAAAAGCAAGTTACTTTTGTAGACCAATGTGCAACATCAACTAGTAACACATACAAACATGTAGAGCAACTGAACTTTCAGAAGACTAATGTCCATGTGCCTCCTTCTACAGGAGTAAACAGTTGCACTGATGCTAGCGGATTACAGCCTAGGAGCAATACCAAGAAAAATAGGATCTTGTCGGCTAAGAGTGTCAACATGAAGAAAGTAGAAGACCACCCTAGGACAATTATGTCTAGTCTGAAAACCACGGATCGTGTTGATTCTAGTATTAGCTCTAAGCGTACTGTAATTAATTCGAATTCTCACTCTGTTTGCAAAACATGTAACAAATGCTTAATTTCTGCAAATCATGGTATGTGTGTAGTTTGTTATTTGCACTCTGTGAATGCATCCCCCTCTGTTAAAAATGTTGTGCGTAAACTTAAGCAAGTTTGGAAACCTAAGCAAGTCAAGCAAGTATGGAAACCAACAGGCAACATACTTACCATTGTAGGTTATCAATGGATTCCCACAGGAAGAACATTCACTTTAGGAGAAAAGTGCCCTTTAACTAGGCTCACTAAACCTAACAAAGTGTCGGCTATTGCTTATGCTAACCAAAAGGAACCCAAACAAAATTGGGGACCCAACTTTCCAAACTCTCCATTTTTGTCTATTTTCAAATGCAGGTCGTACAGATCGTCCTTTGGTATTTGGACTCAGGTTGTTTAAAAGATATGACGGAGGATCACTCACGGCTCATGAATTTCATGAAAAAGTTTATCGAGACAGTTAGATTCGGGAATGACCACTTTAGGGCTATCATGGGTTATGGAGATTACGTGATTGGTGACAGTGTGATCTCCAAGGTATACTATGTAGAAGGAATGGGACACAATCTATTTTCTGTAGGACAATTTTGTGATTCTGATCTGGAAGTTGCATTCAGAAAGCATTCTTGTTATGTTCGAGATTCGGATGGTGTGGAATTAATTAAGGGCTCTTGTGGTTCTAACTTGTACACTATCTCGGTAAAAGATATGATGAAGTCCTCCCCAATCTGCTTGTTGTCCAAAGCCTCTAAGAACAAATCATGGTCATGGCATCGTCGATTAAACCACTTGAACTTCGGTATCATCAATGACCTTGCAAGAAAGGATCTAGTAAGAGGATTGCCTAGATTGAAGTTTGAAAAAGATCATATTTGCTTGGCATGTCAAATAGGAAAGAGCAAAAAGCATACCTACAAACCCAAACCTAAAAACACCAACTTGGAAGTTCTTAATACCCTTCATATGGATTTATGTGGACCGATGCATGTGCAAATAATCAATGGGAAGAAATACATCTTAATCATCGTTGATGATTATTCTCGGTTTACTTGGGTTAAGTTTTTGAGATTGAAAGATGAAACCCCAGAGGTCGTCACCAAATTTCTAAAGCAAATACAAGTTGGTCTCAATAAAATTGTACGATACATCCGCACCGATAATGGCACAGAATTTGTCAACAAAGATTTGACTAAATATTATGAACGTGACGGCATTTTTCACCAAAAGACAGTTCCAAGGACTCCACAGCAGAACGGCGTTGTCGAAAGACGAAACCGTACTCTTGTAGAGGCTGCTAGGACAATGCTGATATTTTCCAAGGCTCCGATGTTTCTCTGGGCAGAAGCGGTGGCAACTGCTTGTTACACCCAAAACCGATCCCTCATTTACACCCGTCACAATAAAACCCCATATGAGCTGGTGCATAATAAGAAGCCTGATCTTACTTTTTTCTGTGTCTTTGGTGCCCTGTGTTACCCTACTAATGACAGCGAGGATCTTGGCAAATTACAACCAACGACTGATATTGGAATTTTTGTTGGTTACGCACTAAGCAGGAAAGGTTATAGAATCTACAACATAAGAACCCGATGAATTATGGAAATTATTCACGATCAATTCGATGAGTTGACTGAGCATATGGCTCCTGTGCAACTAAGTATAGGACCTGCTCCTACATTTTTGACGTCTGGACAGATAAGTTCAGGGCTCGTACCAAATCCGGTTCCTGCAGCACCTTATGTACCCCCACAACTAAAGACCTGGAGATTTTATTCCAACCAATGTACATATTCAAACCAACAAGCAAATACAAAAATATAAAACCAACAAAAATACCATAAAATCAGAAAATTTAAAATACCAAAAAATAGTTTTTCAAGACATGTCTTCCGTTTATCGATAACATTTACGGACCTAGAAATGTCATTCAATAATGATACGGGTCTTTAAATGAAGCTCGAACGGAAGTTTAAACTTTTCAAAACATGTCTTAATGGCTTGCAGTTATTTCAGACTGCAACCCGTTTTTCAAATTGAGGAAAGCATGTCGCCAAAAAGACGGTTGTTCCTAACAATGGGTGATTAAGTTCTCCCGGCATGGATTACTTTATATCCATGCAACCTCGATCTAATGTACGCTTCAGTGCATTATTTTCAAATACAGAAGAGAAGTCTTCTATCTATCCTTATACTTTTCCGTCTATGATTCTTCAGAAAATTATTTGGATTTCACATGGTGGTTTAATGTTGTTGGAAAATCAATCGGACTTGTGTTTTCATAAATTTGATACTCAATCAACGACTACAGCTCTTTCGGTAGAAAACGGGTCATTGATTGAGGGGGAGAGTATTTTTTTTTCAAAATTTATGACATCTAACGGGCATGTTTATACATCGTATAAATAATTGAGAAAGGTTTTGTATCTATTGGGGTTACATTTTAAGGGGGAGTTAAACCTGTGTTAACTCTAAATGGCCAAATTTTGTCAGTTATATGCAAGTATAGGGTCTTATGTGCTATTTGCTATTTGTTCTTCTAGACTCATAAAATATAAAGGACCATTTGTGCCATTTATGCATCTTAATTAATCCCTTAGTAATACTAATATCTTAAATGTAAATGAAATCTGAAAGTGAGGGACCAAATCTGTCATAAGCTGAAAGTTGCACTTATAAAAGGCCATTGCGTTTTGACTCGGTCAAAACTTCAAAAATCCAGTCAAACCTTATTCATCATATTCTCTCAAACCAAAACGCAACTTACTGCGTCTTGTTTGATTCGTGGCTATTCGTGTTGATTCTTGCTTAGGTAATGTTTATTTAATGTTCAAATATCATCTAACCTTTCGTTACTTGTATCACCATGGCCTAAATCTCATTAAAACTTACGTTTTATAGATTTTCGTGCATATTCATCATCGAATTTCTGGTTAGTGTTTGAATATGTGTTTTGACTGTTAGGATAGTTGTTAAATCTATGTGTGATGCCTACTAAATGCCTGAATTGGATCCCCCATCTTTGATTTATAGTCCTTGTGATTTTCGCATTTAGGTTGACTTTTTTAGTCAAAATTGTGACCGTATAATATGTGTGGTGACCTCTTGTTGTTGGTAATAGGTTAGTGAGCATTTTAGAAAGTAAATCATGATCTGGTATTGCCTTGGAAGTCTTGATTGGAAAGTTAGAATATGCGCTTATAAAAAGTTCTTGGTTGCGTTTTGTTAGTGTTCTTGGTTGCGTTTTGTTAAGATAGTCTTGGTTGCATTTTGCCTATTGTGTTCTAGATTGCGTTTTGATAGATGTTCTAGTCTGCGTTTTGTCTGGTGATTCATAGTTGCGTTTTGCTGTAGAAATTCTAGCATGCGTTTTGGTTGCTTAATACATGATGCGTTTTGTCCTTTGATATCCCATTGCGTTTTGATTATTAACTATTAAGTAGGAACAAAACGCAATCATTGTATTTTGTATATGAAGACCGTTAAAATATTAAAACCCTCATTTCAAAAAAAAAAAATTAATGATTGCGTTTTGTATATTTTTGAATATAATATTCCCTGCATTTTGTAGGATTGCGTTTTGCCTGTTGCTATTTATCTCTTGCATTTTAAATGGTATGCGTTTTGATTATTTTTAATAAAAATATTCATTGTGTTTTGATTCTTTACATTTTGATTGTTGCGACTTGGTTTTTGCGTTTTAAATGGACTGCGTTTTGATTATTTTGTATAAAATATTCATTGCGTTTTGATGGACTGCGTTTTACTTGGGAGATGTCTGCAACTTGTGTGTAATGCGTTTTTGTTGCTATTTGGCATTTGGTCTTGCATTTTTGCTCTACCTAACATGTCTTAACCTCTGCGTTTTGCCTCGTATTGCTTGACAACTGTAATTTGATCATTGTGGTTTGGTCATTACGTTTTGTCTTCTCTCCTATGAGTTCACTTTCATTGACTCAAGAGTTGACCAAATCTATTGATCACCACTTTAACATGATCTAAGTGTCCTTTTACTGGATTTAGTCCATAACTGATTAACTCCTAAGCATGTGCTCACATCTAACATCTCCTGTCTGTATGTATGTCTCTCTGCGAATGTAATTATGCAGATACAATGGCTAATGTTAATGTCAATGCTCCTGCTAAACAAGCACCTGTTGTGGCACCACCCACTCGAACAGATGATCAGATCCTGCCTCGCAGCAGTTGGGTGCCTGTAGGAAAAAGCAACTGCTATTTAAATGTAGAAAAGTCACAGAGCAATCCAATCTACAAGATTGTTGTGGATATTCTGAAGCACACCAACTTCTTCAGAGCCTTCACTGCTTCATCGACAATTTCATCGATCTATATTCAGCAGTTTTGGGACACTATTCAATATGTCAAAAACACCGGGAGTTATAGCTGTCAACTAGATGAGCAATGGTTCGATCTCACCAAAGACACACTCAGAGACACCCTTTAGATCACACCAGTCAACAACAACAATCCATTTTCTTCCCTACAAACATCTGATGCTCTTATCAACTTTGCCAACGAACTGGGTTACCCGAAAGTTGTCAGAACCTTATCTGATGTCGTGACTAATGACATGTTTTAGCCGTGGAGAGCACTTACAACAATCATTAATTTGTGTCTTACGGGAAAGACTTCAGGGTTTGAAAGACCAAGGGCCCAGTGATATAATGTCTACAAGGACAAGCGTTGTCAAACGAGCCCATATTGATTATCGAGGAGTATGTGGGAAGAATTCACTCCAATCCATCCATACATACATCGAAGACAAAAAGAATCGGGCACAACATACTCAGGGAAAGAAGAAAGCCCTCCTCATGTTATCCCAAGTGGTATGGTTACACCAAGCGCGGAACTCTTATCACCTATAAAGCAAGCATAAATTCCACCCGAGACCAGGTTCTCCACTTCATTTGCCTAATAAAGAGTCTGTTCTGGGTTATCTCAAGTTTAGTGCAAAGGGAACCAAAAGGGAAGTCTTTGGGATGCCTATTCCAAATAATCTTATCGTTGCTGACATTCAAGGAGAACAATACTACAATGCTTATCTGAAGAAAGTAGATAAGCATCAGTGATATCTGGCCGGTGAAGAAGTTAGTGATCCTAACTCTCCTGCACCTAAACCTGCTAAGGCTACCAAACCCAAAGCAACCAAGTAATCAAAGCCTTTAGCACCTAAAGCAGCATCAGTTATAAAACCTGCAGCCGCCAAGGCTCCCAAGACCACTGCTTATCGACCACCCAAACCAACACCTGCAACGACTAAACCCTCCAAGAAATACCAAAGTAAAAAAGCGTAAACTGATCTAGAGCTTAGAGTACAACTCCACCAAACAACCCACTAAACTAGTAAGGAGATCAGAAGCGAACGCAAAAGAGCTTCTTCAGATGAAGATGAGTTCGAGATGAAGGTGTTTCCAGTGAATGAACCCAGTTTGTGACAAAGAGGCTGATCTGCAAAAATGCAGTGGAAGCAAGATTAAAGGATGTTCACAGTTATACCGCAATATCAGGGTCTACACCACTGTCATGGTGGTAATCAAAAAAAGAACCTGAATCCTGGAAGAATTTCACCCTCCCTAAGGTACGAGGAAAGGGGAAAGAGAAAGTCAGTGAAGAACAAGCTGCTCAAGTTCTACTCAACCTTCAGACTCCAAAGAAAAAGAGCCCTGCTGATCAATATATCTTCCAAAGGCACAGTTTTGCACCAACTGAACCTTCAGGACATGATGAATCTTCTTCATTATATGCAGAACTTGGTCTGACTGACAGTGAGACAGAATCTGATGAGGAAGTGCCAGAGATTGATGTTGGAGATCAAGACGAAGGCCAGGCTGGACCAAACCCTGGTATACAAGATGAAGGCCATACTGGATCAAACCCTGGTGATGATGCAGTCTCTCAACCTCAACCAAGTCATGTTGTTCATGCTGGACCAAACCTTGAACACATAGACGTTGAGATCACTGATACTTCAATTCAACAAAACCCTAAGAAAATGGATGAAGAGTTCACTACAACGGCTTACCCAAATGTTCAGGAGAACCTTAAACTCCCAACTGAAGGTCAAGTGAGATTTGAGGAACCTACAAACTCTGTTGGAACCTATCTTATCTATAAAATCTTGACAAGGAATTTAGCTTCACCAATCAGTTCCTTGAGGAGAAGTCACAGGAAGACGAACTTGAGAAAACCAATACTGAATCGGAGGTTCAGTCAATGGTCACGGTTCCCATTCATTAGAAACCCTCTTCTATTCCTCTAATGACCACTCCGGTTATTGATCTCACTGTCTCTTAACCAGTCTCCACAACGGTTCAAGCACCACTACCAACATCAACAGCAACTATCACAACAATCATAACAACAACATCTCTTCTACCACCACCAACTCAACTACAACAAGGCTCCTTATATTCAATCTTAATTCAGCTCATCGGTAAGCTTGAACAACCTATAGCGGATCTGCTACAAGACAACTTAGCCCTAGAGGAAAGATTGGACAAACATGGGTCCAATTTGTACAAATTTGAGAATACTGAATCCCCATCAGTGACAAAGCATGATGAAATTGTTACTAATGCTATTGACTGAGCGCATTTCAAGCTCACTCGGGATCGCTTCAGAGATTTTCGCAGAAGTGAATGAAATTGATTCTTCAACCACCGCATTGGGAAACCAAATCCTACAAGCCATAAAGATCACAAGAATCTGTACGAAGCTCTGGAGAAATCAATGGACAGTGATCACTCTGATTAGCTCTTAACTAATTTGGCTGAAGCACAAAAAAGAAGAAAAGGAGACATGAGTCACCAAAAACACCACCTGGGTCTCCACCTCATCAGCCACCCCCTCCTCCACCACCTGTAGGTCCATCTAGAACTTTAGGAGCTTCTGGCGCTTCTAGATTGTCTCAACTGCCTCTTCCTCCTCCAACTCTATCCACCAACCAGAGTGATTAGTCAAAAGGCACTGCTGCTCCAAGCTCTTCAAAGACAGCTCTGTCAGCTGAATATACGGCTTGGATAACTATTGAAACAAGACTCAGGCCATTAGTCTCCTCAACTCTTGATAATCTAAACATGGATGATGATTTAGTTCCCGAGACAAGAACAATCTCGATGATGAAGACATCGGGAATGATCATATTCCTAAGGTGAATTTGAAGACAGACCTGCTACACCAGAACCTGTCTGGTCTATTCCATCATCTGACATGCATGTCATAACGCACAACTGGGCGTCTGCTCTTGCGTCCACCTATGCACCTCCACCAGAAAACTCGTTACTTGCTTAGACCGGTGATATGGAAACATTTATGGACTGGTACTGTAAAAAGCAAGGGATCACTGAACTTACACACAAAAAGATCTGGAAGGCCCTGCATTTGAAATTGTTAAAGTTTTCCATCCTGATGTGATCCACCTCCAGTACCAAATGGAAGAATGGCCAACAAACTATTGCACAGATCAAGTGACGCTGCAATCCTCAGTATAATGTCAGCAAACCAATACAGAGCAAGTGGAACATAGCCAATCCTCTCGGTATTAAATGTCAGCAAACCACTATCTACTAGTGGTCACAGTCCTGGTCACAATTCAATCGACTTCTCTTCAACAAAGATGTGAGTATCTCAGATGTGGTAGCAAGGGTAGCAATCCTGCGTTTCCATCTCTACGAAAATGAAAAGAAGCTATTATCTCCTTGATGTTGGCTTAGAGCAAATGGTACCCGATCAGATGTGGATTGAAGAAGAATGCAAGTATGACATTGCTGCTATGTACGGTATCTCTCACTGGTGGTTCCAAAGACAACGATTTCTTCATTGACATATGACACACATCTTAAGGTGATCGTCCAGAGCTATTCTACTCACAAGGCGATATTAAGTGTGTCCAAATTGAAATCTTCTCCTTATTGGGTAGATACATGAAGAAGATTGTCCTTCGTAGAGCTGATCTATAGGAATATATCATTGCAGAAAGAGACTTCAAATATTTGTACATGAGTGACTTTGAAGATTTGTACTTATTGAACCTTCAAGGTCACCTGAACCACCTACCACCCACAGATAAGAAGATTCTTACTACTGCAGTTAACCTATGGACCAGAAACTTGGTTATCAGACAACGAGTAGAAGACTTCCAACTGGGGATTGAGAGCTACCAGACTCACTAAACCTCACCAAACCTCGATGAGATGCAACTGATCTTGAGTTCAAGCACGACTTCACCATAAATGACTCTCCAAGAGCCATCACATTTAGGGATAAATATAGGGTTCAGATGATCATGCGCTTAAATGAGATCCACAAGTTCAGCGACCACACTCTGCAACAGATTGATGAGGCACTAGACTACTGGGTCAAGGAATTCAAGGTCAACAAGATGAATCCGGGTTTGGACACACGGTTTTGGACAAGGAAAGGATGTCCGAAAGAGCTCAAAGTTCATGATTTTGCCATTCAGAAATGGCTTAAGACAAGGAGGATCTTCCGTAAACTAGAAACCTTTGTTGGTGGAATAGTAAGAGAGGGAGACTACAGACTTTTGTAGAGAACCGAATGATCACATCATCTCTGCAATCAAGGTCCATCTCTTGTGGGGTATCCTTATATATGTGGTTGAAATATGTACATTATACAGTAGTGATTAAGATGTGTTTTATGTTGGTATATTTTGTCTTTTATGAGTTTGTGTCAGATTTTGTAACCATTAGAACAAACTCATAATAACTAAAACGAATTATGTCCCTCCAGAATTGAGGGGGAGCATGAATATGTTCTATTATCGGCTTGTATAAATTAGACATATTTTCTCCTAATATTTTCTAACATATTTAAATCAATTAAGATCCTAAATCTCATAGGGTTTGAAATTTTTGATCGGGGGAGAGAATGTGATTTTTAATATGAAAATCTAATTAAAATGTGATCTTTTGGACTCAAGTGTAGGCTCTCCCATATGTGCTAAACTATTTCAAATTCGATGCACATATTGAGGGGGAGCGAATGGTGTATGATGGCAATTGTGAAAGAATCAAAGACCTGACCCCAATAATTAGCTATCAGAGTTATAAGGATGGAAGTTAGGTAATCATTCCTATGAACCTTCCAAAGAGCCGGAGGGTCTACCCATGGACAATTTACAAGTTAGTTATAAGCCCTTAGGGTATGATTAAAAAGGGAGTTATGTGAGAATAAGTGAATAGTGCAGACTGAGATTGGAGCTACGTACTGAACATAACCAAACAAGTTCTAGTAATGAAAGTCTCGGTAAGCACTAAATGGGTTGAAGAATGAAAAGAAATTGAAAATAAATGAGAAAAGAAAGTAGCCCTCCTTAAACATTAGCAGAAACTGGGCACTACATATCTGTCAGGAATTCACACATGGTTTATTTCTGACATTGAAGACAAGTATCAGTGACCCAGTGATACGCTGCACAACCCTTCCCTACCACCAAGATCACTCAATAGATTCTTGTTTCATTTCTCATGTGAGATCAATACAATTCTATCGACTCACGCACTTCCGAGTATAAACGATATTGAAAAGGTGGCAGTTCCGCTCCAGCCGCCGACTACTAAAACCTAAAATCGTACTATTGGAGTCAATAGCCATGAGACATCATAATCTCTTAGGACACTAATACAAACTGATGCATGTCAATCACATACTGTGATACAAGCAAGATCTTAAGATCCTACGCATTATCCTCGTGGCGTATGCCAGAACATCTAAGTGATACGTAAGTACTCACAATGAAGATGGAAATCCTTCTAGAGCCATCATTAAACAAGCTCTTAGTTGGTAACTTGTGAGATCCTCTTAAGGATAAAACTTGTGACAACTGGAAAACAACGATGGGGGAGCGATCCATGTGTGAATCAAAAACTTGAGTTCCAGTATAAGAATTACATTTTGTTTTTGAAAAACCTTTGATGAGCTCAACAACTGTTTCCGAGCATTGACATGTGTATATATTGCAAAACAAATTGTTTCTATGAAATTTGATTTAAGATATAAAACTTTTTGAAGCTACCACAAAAACTATTTTCTGAGTGACACGCGACTCATTTTCAAATCAATTTCTCATTAATCAGTGTGTTTCTAATTCACTGGTTCACTCACTCCGTGCTTTGTCTACTTTGAGACGCTCCGGTTTGAGAATGGCTAACACAGCTGCGAAACCCTATCAAGGAGATTCTTCGGAATTCTACCTGATCACAGGTAGTATTTATACTGATTAACGGGGAACCGTAGTTCTTGCAACCTTATTCAACGAAAGTGAACCAAAGCGCCACATTTTGTTTGTTGTTACTAAAACATATACATTGCAGAATCCCAACGTAACAAGAAGCTGGTCAAGAGACACATCGATTCTGACCCTCATTCTCACACCGTCAAATTCTTAATCATGAAATACGATTATATAACTAAAAGACCTACAACACAAAAAAAAACCACAGCTTCCGCAACTCTAATGCTTGGCTATCATTATCTAGAAAAGAGTGAGCAAGCCGTTCCCCGAAAGGTCACCAGACACACATGAGGCAACACTCACCACAAATGAAATTTGCTGTCTTGATAAATTTCCTAGGTTCTAATTTTGGTGATTTGTTCATGTTATGCATTAGGATCAGGATTTTAGGATTTAATGTATTGTTTCTACTGCATTTGAGTGTTTAGTTTTAGATGTGTTAATTTGGTTTTGCCTTTTAATGCCATAACAATTTTTCATCATAAATCTTTAGCTCTTTAAAAGTCAGTTTTTCATAAGCAGATTTAGTTTAGATTGAAGGTGATTTATGGTTTAGTTTCTCTGATTTGAGCTTATTAGAGGATAAGTTAAACCTATTTTAAGTTTATAGCTTAGTTAGTTTAGCTTAAGTCCAAAAAATTTTAAGCTTAAAAGTGTCACATTTCTTCAAAAAGCCAAAAACTAATAGTAGTTCATCTGTCAATTTGTCATTTGCTGTTTTTGTAGTTTAATTCTTGTACTTATCTGCTTAATTCCTGCTTATTTATGTCTCTATAGATAGGTGTTCAGCTGTTTTAAGCTTGTTATCTTTTTCTTTAGCTTATCTAGTCTTAGTCTTGGCTTAAAGTCTCTCATAGTTCCTTAGAATCAGTTTTTTATGTCTTCTGTCTCAATGATTTTTTGAGCTTTGTAGCTTAAACTCTTAGCTTTTATCTAGACATAAGTGCTTAATCTTAGTTTTTATCTGCTTTTAGCTTTTAGCTTAATCTTTTAGCTTATTTAGTCTTATCTTTAGTTCTAAATCTGTCAAAAGCCGTTCATAAATCTGTTTTAATGCATACTGTCTTTTAGCTTTTTCATAGTTTTCTAGCTTATTTTGTTATCTTATTTTTCTTCCTATATGCTTATTAGGTCCAGGAGTTGGCATGTTTAGCTCATTTGTCTTTTCTTTTAGCTTATTGAGTCTTAAGAGTTTAAACAGTCTAGCCTTTTTAGTCATTAAGCTTAACAAACAAACTGTCAACTTTTCCTTTGCTTATTCCTAGCTTATTTTTGGTTTTGTAAAAAGTTTATTTTTTAAAGTTTGTTAATTTTGCTTATTTTATAAGTTTTTAAAAAGAAAAAGAAAAAAAAATGTTATTTGAAAAAGAGGGGTCACAGGGGTCGAACCTGTGACCTCCCCCTTTTATACCAAGCACCTCAACACACCACACACTCACCAACTGCCCTAGGGTCTTTTTCGTTTATACATTCACCCAATTTAATATTTAAACCCTTTTTAGCCTTTAAGCTTTCAGCCCCTTTTTGCTTATTTACTGCTTATTTAAATAAGTTGTTTAGCTCATTTTATTTTTCCTGGATTCAGCATTACTCAAAGTACTTTTTATAATTTTTTCAGAATTTTCTCATTTAGTTTACTATTTTGTATGTATTTTTAGATTAAATCCGTTTTTAATTCATAATAAAAATAATAAAAATAAAAAAAATATAATTATTTTTTAAGATTTTCTTTTATCATTTAGGACTTGTAAAAATTAAATTAGCATTTGTAGGGTTAAAATTGTAGGATTTAGGTTTTTAAGTCGCATTTTTTACTTTCCCATTTACGTTTTTAAATTCGTGATTGCATTTGTTTTAAGTGTAGCTTGCCCTTTACTTGTCTTTCCCGTAGAATTAGAAAACCAATCCAATTTTTGATATTCAAGCATAAATTCTCAAACTGATTCTCGATTCTTAATTCATACCTCGTCGGGAAACGACCCGGGAAAGTTTTTTAGGGATTTACTTTGGATAAAAGTAAATTTCCTTTTAAAACCCTCACGGAATACTTCTCTTACTATTATTGATATTTTAGGACTACTTATTATATATTTATATTTATATTATATATATAGTAAGAAATCTTAAGTAGTCAATTTTCGGCGCCGCTGCCGGGGAGGTGTGTGCGATTATCAAGTTTACGTTTGAAGATGAGTGTTTGAAGACCCTTCCTCGTGAAGTTATCGCTTTCATTTGTGAATATTTTCATGTAATCAAAAATACCAATTTTTTTTTGAAAACAACAAAATCAACCGTTGTGTCACTTGTGATTTCGGCTCACCTTTAGATTACAAACTATAAGAGAGGTATAAGGAGGGTCGATCCTTCGAACTTCGACCCGAAAGGAGAAGGTTTTTAATAGCTTCGCGCTTACCCGCTCCTCGCTTCTTTGTGCGTTATCTAGAGAGCTACCGTGCACTTGTTCGATTATCAGTTACCAAAAATATTTTTTTTTCTTTCTTATGTATTTTGCTATAAATAATCGTCTCTATCCTCTTATTCGTTTAATTCTTATCTTCTTTACCCTCTTATCCGTTTAATTCTTTGACATGTCTTCGTATAACCAACGTGAGTGTATGGGGGTGTGGACAACCATGTGATGGCTTTTATTGTTATCTATGTACGTGCCAGCAGTGTGGTGTTAATCTTATAAATGGAATTTGTTTGAATTGCACTTATGGAGATGGAAAGCCAGTCACTTGTTGCGGGTGTAAAGGCCCGTTAAACAGTGGATTTTGTTCATTTTGCGCTTCGAGAGCTAGAAATTCATTCGCTTATGATCCAAATCTGAATTCTTTCGATGATTCCCAAAATCTTTCCGACTACCCTCCACAACCCCAGTACCAGATGTATTCTTGTTAGTTATGTGGAAACGATGCTCATTATGGTTACGATTGTCCACCTCAAGTCTCATTTGTCTACAATCAGGACCCGTGTTTCAATCAAAACTTTGATGATTTTCCAAAAACTTCACCAAGTTTTCCACAACAATTTCTTTGTTGTGAGAACTGCGGGGGTCCTCATGAGACTTTCCAGTATCAACCGATGAACCAAAATTTCTATAATTCTAATTCTTCCGGTTTTGACCAATTCCAACCCCCGCAATTTCCCGTCATTCATCAACCTCCTCAAGAAATGAGAATGGAAGCTTTGCATGCCCGAGAAGACCTAATGAAATCGATACAAAACTTTTTAAAGAAGTTTAATCGTATTTCTTTTAGGAAAACACTGAAGGTTTTAATGCAAGCTTCATACAAATTTTTTGAAGTTAAGCATGCTCAATCGAGGAGGTACAAGAATTGCTTAACAAACTTCTTCAATCAAGAATTTAATTTCCCACAAAATTTTCAAAGTTTTCAACAACAATATATTTATTGTACCCGCTGTGGGGGTCCTCGTGAGACTTTTTAGTGTAAACAAGTGATCTTCTATGAACCTTGTTGTGAAAATTACGGGGGTCCTCATGAGACTTTTCAATGTCAACCGATGAACCAAAATTTTGATAATTCTAATTCTTTTGGTTTTGACTAATTTCAACCCCCGCAGTATCCCGTCATTCATCATCCTCCTCAAGAAACGAGTGTGGAAATGTTGCAAGCTAGAGAAAACCTAATGGAATCTATACAAACCTTTTTAAAGAAGTTTAATCGTATATCCTTTAGAGAAACGCCAAAGTTGCTAGCTTCAAAGAAATTTTTTGAAATTAAGCATGCTTGTAAAGAAAAGCAACATCAACCAGAGGATATACAAGAATTACTTCGTAAACTTCTTAACGATGTGCTAATTATAAGTGAGGAGCTGGTAGATTTTATTAATACTCCAAACTGGAACTGCCTTCTGCAACAATGATGATGATGATGATGACGAGGAGTATACTATTGCAATCACACCCGTCTTACCGACTGTGAAACCCGATAACTCTCTAAGTATGAGGGACGAGCATCTTAGCACTATTCCTGAAAAGGAAGAGTCTAGAGTTGAGGACCTTGTCTCGATCCCAAGTGAGTCTGAGGGTATTTCCGACAGCATGTGTGATGTGCCTTTTTGTGATAATTCTCCTCATCTTGATGTTTTAAACGATCACTTTGAGATTTTCTCCGATTTTGACAATGATTGTACTTCGAGTGATGACGATTCTTGATAAGTGCTTAATTACACATATCTTTTACCTCTGAAAACGAGCTTAAATGACCAAAAACAGACAAAAACTGCCAAATATATGTTTGTTTTGCATTTGTATTGTGCAGGAAGTGGATATCATCAAAAAGACAGAAAACCAAGCCAAAATGACAAAACTGAGCATGAAATGGAAAAGACTGTGCAAAATCAAGGCCAAAGTCCAAAAATGCCAAAGTCAGAGTCAATACTGAAGAATACTGTTGGATGCAATCTTAACCCATCTGATGGGCCGGGAAAGCCCAATAGTATATCTATGAAGACTGTGAAGACCAAATGGGCCCTCAATCATTTACAACAGCCCATTTGTGTGCAATTGACAAAGACTGTGAAGACTTTGAAGGCCCAATCCTAGCCCAGTTACAGCCAATCTCAGCCATTGTACACACAAAACCTACTTCATAACCTTATTGGGCTTTAAAAAGCCCAATAACATAAGCCTAAACCTTATTGGGCCCAGACACACTCAATTGGGCCCAATACAAGCCCAATGGGCCCAACACAAAACCCAAGCCCAACAATAAGCCCACAATCCTTGTTTTATAAAACATATGGACCAAAAAATGTAAATCTTTACAAACTTTGTTTTATATTAAAAAATGAAAAAATAGAATAAAAAAAAATAAAAAAGGCCACCCCCCAAAAATGCCATGTTTGAAAGTTGTTTTTATAAAGAAAAAGAGAAAAATAAAACACAAGGGCTGAAATTGCAATTTTCCAAAAATCCTTTTAGTTATAAAACGCAGGGACCAGTTTTGCAATTCCCCTAAACCTTCTTTGTTTTCTTTTCATAAAACAGAGGGGCCATTTGTGCCACTTTCCAAACCTTTTTATAACTAAAAAACGGGCCAAAACAAAATGAAAAGAGAAGGAAAGATGGGGGGGCATTCTTGCCTCTTCCCCATTCTTTCCTTTTAAACCCTGCAACCCACCCCGTCCTTACCCCCCCTTCGACGCAAAACAAACCCACCCATTTCACTACCGTTTTAATTGCAATACCACTCTCCCCCGTAACTTTCCAGTCACCCCCTACTCATTCCCACCTTACCCTGCCCCTATAACTCTCTCCCCAACACAAACACTCAACCCCGAAGTCCCCTTCAATGGTGAGATTGTGTTCAAGACCAAATGGAGGGCTAGGATTGCTGGGATTTCTTCCTACTCTCACAACAAGCACAGCCCAAGTGCAAGAAGTCTTTGAAGACCTCTATAAAAGAGAAGAAGACAACCCGAAGCAAATATAACTTTTTTACCTTTTTTTTAGTGTAAAATTTTACTTAAGTTTGCATTTAAAATCATTGTACTCAGTTCTTTTTAAGTTTTTGTTGTATCATTTTCAGTTTCAATAAAAGTTAAGAAATTTGTGAAGATCACCATTGTTGAAATTTAAAGTTTAATGTTAGTTGTTTAAACCTGTTTAGACTTGTGTAAAAATGTCTTAAAGTGATTAAACCTAACTTGTAATCACTTATCTCAGCTTTCCTTTCACTAAAATCAGTTAAAAAACGTTTTTTATATATTTAAGGGGGTGTTTTGGTTTGCCATGCAATGGGTCTTATGGGGTTGTGCATGGGTCAAGATCCTAGCCAACTTTGGATGTGTGTGTAGGTTTAATAAGCCATTAAATTTACAACTTTTAGTTTAAAAATAGGTTTTTGGTTTCCTTTTGGTCTCTGTCTAAAATTTCAATAAGCTAACTTGAGCTTAAGTGCTCATGCTGCAATAAAGCAGCTTAAGCACATTGAGTTGTGCTCTTTGGTGTTTTTTTACATTTACCCAGCCTTCGTTGCTGTCTTTGGCATTGACCATGTAATAGTCAAAAAGTGTGCTTTGAAATTTTTTTAAGTACCCTCAAGTTAAGCCCCTTTATCAGCAGCTTTTTTTAAACTTAGGCTCTTAATCTTGAAAATAAGACTCAATAGTCTCCACTTTTAAATCTGTTTGTACTTGAATTTGGCCAATAAGCTTTTAAGAGCTTATTGCATAAGCTCAAAAAGCCCTTTCCTCACTGTTGCATTGCCCTCCCCTGGTGCTGAGCACCAGGTTTCAGCCCCCTTTTCTAGCTTATTTTATATTAAGCTATAGGATCTTTTGGCTTTTTAACATAGCTTATAGGTAGGCCTCTTAGGTTTAGCAGCTTAAATCTCTTAGTTAGCTTCTTAGTTTAGCTTAATTTAGGCTTAAAATAGGCTTTTTTCTGTTTTCTTCTAAACTGTCAACATAGCTTATGTCCTTTCAAGCTTATTTTAGGATTATTAAGAAGCCTCTAGTTATATTAGACTCTTTAGGCCTAGTAAGCTTTATTTATTTTGTTTCGCTTTATCTTGTGAGCTTAAGCCCCAAAAAGAAGAAAAATAAGATGATAGCTTATTTTGCTTTTGCTAGCCCCCGAAGCTCACATTTTTCTGGGCTTATTCTCTTTGAGATTCACTTATGTGCTTTATTAGGAAAATTGGTTCACCTTAAGCCCTTATAAGTTTGCTTTTATAAAGTTTTCATAAAATAAGCTGATTGGGACCCACTTGTAATCGGGGTCATTCCTCAAGGGAATGTTTGTGTAACTTTGTTTTTCTAGTTAACCATTGTTAGTCCTGGGGTAGTTAGCCTGTTACCCGTTTGTCCTTGCTGTCTTTCACTGTTAGTCCTTTAGTTTTAAACAACATTAGCCTTAGTTAGTTTATTTTAATTTAAATTAATTAATTTAGGTTAAAATTTAATTAGTTTAATTACTTTTTATAAAATCAGTAACTTTTGGGCATTTTTATATTTTTAGATATTGTTACTTTTTCTTTTTAATTTTTATTTTTTCAGAATTTTTTATAACTATTAATTTTTTGTCTTTTTCATGTTACTTAGTATTAATTAGTTTTTAATCTTTAAAAAATTCATAAAAAATCCAAATAATTAATAAAAAAAATATTTTTCTTTTTGATAAAATTTTCATTTTGTCATTTAGGTGTATAGGAAAAAATATAAAATTTAGTGTAGGCTTTATTTTCTCAAATTCAGTTTTATGACCGTTTTTACCGGGTGCGTTTTACCGGTTTCTTTTCGTTTTAAATTCAATACGATACAAGACCTCCGTTTTAGTTCTAGTTTTCTTTAATTTTCAAGTTAAGCTAATTAGATTTAATTTGATTTTTAATTTAATTTAGCATTTATTTCTTAATTTTTTAGTATTAGGTTTCCGATCGCTATTCTGTTCCCCGTATTTAATTTAGATTTAATTTTAGGACTTCCCTATAACTAATTTTGTTTCCCGTAGTATTTAAGATCCCCATTTCCTATACTTGTTTCCCGTAGATTAAATTAAGTTTTATTTAATTAATTTTAGTTATAATTATATCAGTGTTTCCATCATTCAATTTCTCATCAAACCAGGATAAATTTCAATTGCAGCCTCGTTGGGACATACGACCCGGGAATATCTCTTCCGGAATCTTTTTATAATTGATTCTTATATATTTTATTTCTAAGTAGGTCTTGACTTTTTCCCTTTGTCAAGGGTGAAGAGTTTGGATTTGCCTAGTATTTTATATATATATACTCTCAGACGAACCAATTTTTGGCGCCGCTGCCGGGGAGGCATTTGCTACGATTTCTATCCAACTTTGATCTAAACTTATCTTATTATTAATATATCATATTAAAAAAACACAAAAATATTTTTCTTTTCTTTTTATTAGTACATATCATATAAAAAAAAAAAAAAAAAAAAAAAAAAAAAAATCAAAAATCTTAAAAAAAACAAATTGGTTGTCCTTTAACCTTTAAAAATCACTAACTTGGTAAAAATAACAATAATATTATATTCTCAACTGAGGTATTATCATAATATTTTCGGTGAATGCTGAGTTCCCAAATCAACCAAAGATTTAAAATTGCCTTCTGTGTCACTTACGTTATACGGCTAACCTCATTCTGATTAACAAAACTGTAAAGTGAGTTTAAGGGGTTGTTCCTAGGAACTAAGCACCCAAAGGAGAAAAAGCTTCGCGCTTATTCATACTCCTCCTGTCTCACTGGGGTTTTTCATGCTGACGAAGCTACCGTGAAAGTAAGATTGATTATTTGGCTTAAGTTGTCTATCTCTTGTCCGTTTAAAATAGATTGTGAATATATTTTAAATCCAAAAAACAAAAAAAAATTAGTGTAACTTCTTTTATTTATTTATTTCCATTTTGTGCATGCGCACTCGATCTCAGTCTCGTGAGCCGCGACCTCCTCCACCAGAAGGACCGCCAGTTGTTATCGAACCTCTTCGTATAGAATACCCATTTCAGGAAGATCCTACTGTAGAGCCAATGGCAGACACTCGAACTATGGCTCAATTGCTCCAAGCACCCACCGAGGGGTACCGAGGGACGACAATCATTATTCTGAAATTGTGGCAAAACATTTCGAGTGAAGCATGGGTTATTCAAATTTCTTGTACTGAACATAACAGTTCTTCTGTCATGACAAAGAAGACACCACATGCTCATATCCGTTACTTCAACAAGATCACCTCCACAATGAGGGTCCCCAATGTTCCAATTGCTACGATTAAGCTTATGCTTTTTCCATTCTCTATCGAGGGAGCAGCCCGAATATGGCTAGAAAAAGAACCCCCTCGATCCATTCAAACTTGGGACGATCTTGTATCCAAATTCATCAATCAGTTCTTCCCTCCCTCTAAAACGACGAATCTTCGCAATGAGATCACCAGATTTCAGCAAAGGTTCGATGAATCATTTTACGAGCTTGGATCGTTTCTCAATGATCTACTTAGGGCATGTCCACACCATGGATTCTCAGAATTGAATCAACTTGATACATTCTATAATGCTTTGAACATTAATGATCAAGATTCATTGAACTCCGCAGCAGGTGGAAACTTTTTGGACAAAATGCCTCGCGAATGTTTAAAAATACATCGAGAGCATGTCCAAAGTTGCAGTCAAACACGAGTATGGCTAGTGTTGCAAGGTAAGTACCGATACACTCTTCCACCCAAGCTGTTCAAATGACCTGAATGTCGCCCTATATAGGTACTCAAGGATATTGTCCGAGCATTGCTCTTAGACAAGAAGAACCAAGCTTCTGCTCCAGCTCCAGCTCCTGCACCTGTCAAAGCAGTTGAGCTAAGTTGTGTTACTTGTGGTGGTGCCCATTCTCCACCAAAATACTGTCCAGCCAATCATGGCAACGTTTATCGGGACACATTTCTGGTATGTGTACAAGCCGCTGCAGCTAAATAAAACAAGTAGCTCCAATTCCGACCCTCAAATGGTTGGCAAATCATATTAGACCTTCCATGGTTTTCCACGCCGTTCAGAACTCTCAGCTTAATAATGCTAAAAACAATTTAATCGGGGACATAACTTTAACCCAAACCGGGAGCAATTTCAACCAAAACGGAGGTGAGAAATTTAATCAGTCCAATTCAGTCAGAATCAACTTCATAGAACCCAGGTTATCAAGTCATACAGCTTCTCAAGCCCCGTTCCTCAGAATCTCAGTGTCAACAACGAACGATTTTGACAATACGTCAAGGCTTAATGATCTATCAAGAGAAACATGCAAAATAACCCTCCAAAAACCAGTGTCAGAGCATGCCAAATCGAACACAAACAATTGAAAATCAAATGGCAAATTGACTGATATGTTGGATAAGTTTGTAACTGACCAATACCGCTTCTTACTGCAGCGGTAGGGACACTCCCTGGTAACACAGTTACTAACCCTAGAGAAGACTTAAAGGGTATCACTACCCGAAGCGGTGTTGCATATCAAGGACCTCCAATTCCTACGTCTTCAGTAGTGAAGCCAATACCCGAGGTGACAAAGGACCAAGTGCACCCTTCTTGTTCACAAAGTACTGCACCCGTCCAACCTCCGGATTAGGTCCTTGAAACCAATCATAACTCCTGTTCTGAGGCCCTTTGTTGCTCCTGTGTTGCTCCCGTGACCAAACACTAAAACCTTCGTTTCTCTCCATTATCCTTCGAGGCGTGATAATGAAAAGAGGCGAATCAAGCTAATGAACAAATCTGACAAAATCGATTCTATGTAATCTTCAAAAGAGATGAGTTTCGAGATTAGCTTTACGGATGCTCTTGTTTTGATGCCCAAATTCGCCTCGACTCTAAGGACCTTACTTGGAAATAAAGAGAAACTTACTGAAGTGGCTCGAACTTCCAATGAACCCTGTCTAGCTCGAACTTCGATGAATGAACATTGTTCGGCGGTCATCTTGTCAAGTGGGGGGCTACCTAGAAAAAATTGGAGACCCCGGCAGTTTCCCGATTCTTGTGAATTTCAAGGGTTGGATGAATGCTTAGCATTAGCCGATCTCAGGTGTCGCATTAACTTAATGCCATTTTCAGTCTTGGAGAAAAGCTTTCACTTCCTGATTTTCTCAACTTGCATTGACACTCGAACTTGCGGATTCGTTCAATTCTCTAAAACCAATGGAATTGCAAAAGGACATCTCCGTAAAGTGGTGAATTACACTTCAGCGACTTGTGGTTGTAGATTTGAGCCACAGGCCCTCCCGAGTCCTTTAATTCTAGGGAGATGCTTTTAAAAACCGGTCGTGCTTTGATTTGATGTGCACAAGGGTGAATGACTCTTAGAATAGGAAGTGAAGCCTTAACTTACAATTTGGATCAGAATTCGAGTTTCTCGGCCAATTACACTCACAAGAAGGAAAACAAAATTGACGTCATTGATATGCTTTGTGAGATTACTCTCAAGAAGTTCTTGGTTTTATCCTGATATAATAGCGTAGTGGAAATTCCAACTCCGAATTATGATCCAATTGTTGCTACTTCTTTCCCTACCCTAACTCCATTTGGGGTAGTGATTTCTTGCTTCTCGAAGAAGCAGGACAATCTTCCTTGTCTAGCTGATGTTCCGGTTGTCCAGCATATAATCCATTCTCTATGATCTGAGGGGGGACATTCTTATTCTAGAACCTTTTCTTGAATAGGGAACCTACCACTTCCTCCTCCAAGTCAAGGAACAAATCACAACTTATCTCCCGAAGTCCCGAACTGAGCTTAGTCTGTGAAACCTAATACAGCCAAATTCTTCCATTTGATGTACCTACTGAGGTTGAAATCAAGGAACTGCCTCCCAAATCTCGAGTATGCATTTTTGGAGGGCGACATAAAGTTGCCCGTCCATTATGCTAAAGTGTTGGTGTGAGGAAAAATCCGCTCTCGTAAGGTGCTGAAAGTCCACAAGCGAGATCTCGCTTGGTAACTTTTGACATTCAGGGTATCAACCCGGAATTTTGTACCCACAAGATTCTTATGGAAGAAGACCAATGCACAGCGGTCCAAAATCAAAGAAGAGTAAATCCAAAAATCCACGATGTTATTAAAAAGGAGTTCGAAAAACTTCTCGATGCTGGATTGATTTTTCACTTTCTCCGACAGTCCCTGGGTTAGCCCAAATTACCATTGTGTTACCAAGAAGGGAGCAATGACTGTGGTAGTAAACGAGGAAAATGAAATTGATTCCCAACTCGTTTGGTTATCGATGGCGAGTATTGCATTGACTATCGTAAGTTAAATAAAGCCACCCGCAAAGACCTTTCCCTTACCGTTCATGGACCAATTGCTTGAGAGATTAGCGGGAATGAATACTTACTGTTTCCTCAGATGGTTTCTCGGTTTTATTTCCAAATCCCCATTGACCCCCGTGATCAAAAAAGACTACTTTTACTTGCCATACGGAACGTGGCCTACCGTCGCATGCCTTTCGGCCTGATGCAATGCTGCAGGCACGTTTCAACGTGTATGTTATCAATCTTTCATTGACATGGTTGAGAAGACGATGGAAGTCTGATGGACGACTTCTCGGTTTTGGGTAATTCTTTCCAAATCTGCCCTCTCCCGTTTAGACCACATGCTTCAAAGGTGTGAAGACACCAGCTTAAGTCTTAATTGGAGAAGAGCATTTTATGGTCAAAGAGGGATTGTCCACGGCATAGATTCTAGAAAGGGATTGAGGTTGACAAAGCCAAAAATCGATGTCATTCCAAAATTAACCTCACCCCACCACCGTCATAGGATTTAGGAGTTTTCTCGGTCATGCGGTTTTTACCGGGGTCATTCAGGATTTTCTCAAAAATATCACCGACCATGACGCATCTCCTGAGAAGAAATAATCCATTCATCTTTCCAGATGACTGCATTCGAGCTTTTCCAACATTAAAAAGAAAGACTTACGGAAGCTCCAATCCTGATGCTCCAAACTGGGACCTTCCATTTGAGCTTATGTGCGATGCAAGCGATTTCGCATAGGTGCTGTTTTGGGGCAACGTCATGAGAAACATTTTCGGCCCTATCCCTATGCTTAGTAACGACCTTGTTGAAGCACAAACGAACCTACTCTACGACTGAAAAAGAATTACTCGCATAGTGTATGCTTTCGAGGAAATTCAGGTCTTACCTCATCATGAACAAATAAGCATAGTGCATACGACCATTCCGCCTTTAAGTATCTCTTTGCAAAAAAAGGATGCCAAGGCGAGATTGATCCAGATGGGTTCTCCTCCTCACAAGAATTTGACTTCAAGATATTGATATAAAGGAGCCGAGAACCTCGCAGCCGATCATCTGTCCAGAGTGCGAAAACCCGTATGAAAACTGTCATATGATCTAAAGAGCATAAATAAGTTTTCCCTCTTGAGACGTTAAATATGGTGATCATTTCGTGGAGATTCTAGAACCCTTGGTGCCGACTTTGAAAATTATCATCGCGGGAACTTCGTTGTGAAGGGCATTATCAACCCAACAGAAAAAATAAGTCTTCAAGGACGTAAACTTATTTTTGGTGATGACCCCTTCTTGTTTAAAATTTGTGCTGATCAAGTGATCAGCGATGTGTGCACGGCAATGAAGCTTTTGAGATTCTCTCAGCTTGCCACAATGGACCCACCGCGGGGACATCTTGGTGCAAACCCTCACAAGATAAAAAGATCTTTGACTCGGATTTCTTCTGGTCTCCTCCATCTATAAAGATGCCCGAGTTTGTCAAAACTGTTGAATCGTGCCAAACGTCAAGGGAAAAAACTTCACAACGTGATGAGATCTGCCTCACAACTCCAGATCCAAGCTTTGTGAAATCTTTGACATGTGGGCATCGACTTTATGGGGCGTTCCCGTCTTCACGAGGGAACAGTATATTCTCGTGGCAGTCGACTATTGTCAAAATGGGTGAAGCGGAAAAAGCGCTCCCCACAATGATGCCCGAGTTAGTTTGCAAATTGTCTGAAATTCTCTCTTCGCCAGTTTTGGTGCTCCGGCAATCATAAGTGATCGCGGAACCCATTTTTTTGTATACTGACCAAGTTTGCAAAGGTCTTGCAGAATATGGAGTTACTCACCGTCTCTCCACCGCTTATCACTCCACAAACAAGGTGGCAAGTGGAAGTATCAAAATCGTGGCTTGAAAAGAATCCTTGAAAGGACCATAGCGTGGATAACGTGCCTCCTGGTCGGACAGTACTAGATTGATGCTTATGGGCTTTCCGCTCAGCTACAAAACACCATCGGTGTGTACCTTCCTTTCAAGCTTGTGTAGGAAAGGATGCATAATCCGATCGAGCTTGAGCACAAAGCCTACTGGGCCTCTAAAGCAAGCAAAATTTCGATCCATATAAATTAGGGTGATCACCGGTAAAGTTCACAACTCAATGAACTTAATGAACTTGTGATCATTGCCTATGAGAACTCTTTAATCTATAAGGCCAAAACAAAGAGGGCTCCATGGACTCTAAGATCAAATAACGTGTTTTCACAATACTTCGGTGTTCGTCGTCCTCCTCTTTAATTCCAGATTTAAGATTTTCTCGGGCAAACTAATATCCCGTTGGGATTGGACCTTTCACCACATAGAGTATTTCCATACGGACTGTTGAGCTCTTTCTCAAGGCCAACGGGACAAATTCAAAGGTGACATGGTCATCGCGTCAAGCACTACTTTTGGAGGGGAACGTACCACATTGGTAGTTGCACAGATCTCCAAACTGTCCCAGGATAATAAATCCTTGTGATGGGTCAAGCATCGCGGACCCTAAACAAGCGCTTTCGTGGGAGGCCACCCCAGCTTATCAGTAGTATAAATAAATGTTTTGTTGTTGTGTAAGATAGCTTGTCTTTTTCAATTACCGTGTTTCCATGTTGTTTGTTATTGTCCAGGATTGCCCGGTGTGAAGACTCTCAGTTTTGTCATTATCATGGTGTTTCACATCTTCAGCTTCAATTTGGGAATCCGATATCCTATCTTATCGACTAAGTTTTATCTTTTGGCTTACCTATAAACGCCTTAGGATTAATGTAATGCCCATTCAAAACTTCCGAGGACGATGTTCGAGTTCTAGTTTGGGGCGGTATCTACGATTTGATTGTTTACCTGCAGCACTCGTTACCACGTAAAACCTCGGTTTTTACCACCATATACAAAAAACTGAAAAATAATTGAAATTTTCAAAAATATAATAAGTGTTTTGTCGCAGTTTTGCCTTTCTTTTGGGTAGAATAAGAATAATTTTTGACTTGATCGGGCGTGTTGAGCCCTAGCTAGTTCCTTTAGGCCAAGCTTTCACGAATCTATAGCTTGAATTTTATAATGTGATGAACGAGAAAATGATAGAGTAAATAAAGTTTATGTGCTAAGCAAGATTTCTTCTAAAAACTTATACGTGTAACTTGTGGTTTTCTCTCCCCGTGAATTTCTAATCACCTAAATCATACGTACTCAATTTAATTCAACTAAGTCAATCGATGTTTTCAGAAAAATGGCTTCAATTTGTAATTGAGTTTTCAGAAAAGCAAATGTAACCGTTGGAAAAAAAACACAACGGCTAATTTTTTAATTTTCAATTTTTTTTTTAATTTATACCCGCTTTTCACTATAAATAACACCTTATTTTATCATTTTAACACACACTGCTCTACAACAAACTTCTCAACATATATTCTTCTCATCCAAAAAAAAATGTCTCAACCACCAAATGAACCAACACCGGGTTATTTTACCCATCTTTTCAACTCCAACCCGCAATAATACTCGTCTTCTTCGAACCCGACGAATCCGTCTACCCCAGGTTCCCAAAACTCAAATTCGTCGCAACCGTATCCCCCTTTTGGAACGCAAATG
Organism: Tanacetum coccineum; assembly: GCA_026074375.1. Lineage (NCBI taxonomy): Eukaryota > Viridiplantae > Streptophyta > Magnoliopsida > Asterales > Asteraceae > Tanacetum > Tanacetum coccineum. The sequence goes on from BQNB010041846.1 coordinate 44,467, forward strand.
TCACCCCCCCGATCAAGCTTATCACTCACAATTGGCGTATCATCAAAATCAACAATACGGCTTCCAAAGTTACACGAATCCAAGAAATACGCAACCACAATTTTTTTCACAACTATCATCACAACCACAATATTTTTCACAACAACCATCAGAACCACAATATTTTCCACAACCATCATCACAACCACAATTCAAAGTACCACAAGCCAAAGAACCCCGTGAAGCTAAGCGTAAACAGAAAAGGACGGGGAAACAACCAGTTGTCGATTTGAACGAGGACGAAGAAGATGATGAAATGGCATCAAGGCAATCGATTACCCGTTGGAGTAACAACGAAGAAATCTTGCTAGCCGAGTCTTGGATCGAGCACTCGCAGGACGCGAATATCGGAAAAGACCAACACGATGGCATCCATTGGAACCTGATTATGAGCGATTTCAACTCGCGAACAACAGCTCATCCTCGTACCAAAACTATGATGACGGGAAAATGGACCAGGATGCACGGTGTTTGCCAACGGTTTAACGCTTTTTACAAGCATCTAAATTGCAAAAGCGAAGAAAGTTATGCTGACTTGGTCGAGAATGCAAAGACGACTTATATCGACTGATATGGTAAAAAATTTCTATACCCTCACGTATGGTGATAAGTGCTTAATTACACATATCTTTTACCTCTAAAAACGAGCTTAAATGACCAAAAACAGACAAAAACTGCCAAATATATGTTTGTTTTGCATTTGTATTGTGCAGGAAGTGGATATCAACAAAAAGACAGAAAACCAAGCCAAAATGACAAAACTGAGCATGAAATGGAAAAGACTGTGCAAAATCAAGGCCAAAGTCCAAAAATGCCAAAGTCAGAGTCAATACTGAAGAATCAGCAGTCAAACCGGAGCCGGAACTGAAGAATACTGTTGGATGCAATCTTAACCCATCTGATGGGCCGGGAAAGCCCAATAGTATAATTATGAAGACTGTGAAGACCAAATGGGCCCTCAATCAATTACAACAGCCCATTTGTGTGCAATTGACAAAGACTGTGAAGACTTTGAAGGCCCAATCCTAGCCCAGTTACAGCCAATCTCAGCCATTGTACACACAAAACCCACTTCATAACCTTATTGGGCTTGAAAAAGCCCAATAACCAAACCTGTACCTTATTGGGCCCAAACCCAAACCCAGTGGGCCCAATACAAGCCCAATGGGCCCAACACAAAACCCAAGCCCAACAAAAGCCCACAATCCTTTTTTATAAAACATAAGGACCAAAATGTAAATTTTAAAACTTTGTTTTATAATTAAAAATGAAAAAAATAAAACTTTAGGGGCTAAATTGCCAAGTTTGAAAGTTGTTTTAAAAAGAAAAAAAGGTTTAAACAAACACAAGGGCTGAAAATGCAATTAACCCTAACCTTCTTTATTTCTTTTAGTTAAAAACAGCAGGGACCATTTTTGTAATTAACCAAATCCTTTTATTTCTTTTAGTTATAAAACGACAAGGACCAAAAGTGACATTTCCCAAACTATGTTATAACTAAATTCGGCTAAAATAGAAAATGAAAAGAGAAAGAAAGGTGGAGGGCTATTGTTGCACCATCTCCAAAGTTTACTTTTAAACCTGCAACCATAAAAACAGTACCCCCCGTACCCGCCAAAACCTCAAACCCCCATTTCCCACGGTTTCACGCCCAAAACCACCTCCCAAGTACTCTCCCAGCTCACTCTCACCTTTCCCCACTCAACCCCAACCCTATACCCCTTCCCACTTGGAAATCACACAACCCGAAGTTCCCATCCATGGCTGAGAATGGTGTAAAGCCAATAGAGGGCTAGGATTGAGTATGCTGCTTCCCACTCTCACAACAAACACAGCCCAAGAGCTTTGAGCTGCTATAAAAGGAAGAGAAGCCCAAGCCGAACAATATAACTTTTTTTTTTACTTTTTCTTAGTGTAAAATTTTTACTTAAGTTTGCATTTAAAATTATTGTACTCAGTTCTTTTTAAGTTTTTGTTGTATCACTTTCAATTTAATAAAA
>BQNB010041847.1:0-46504 GCA_026074375.1 Tanacetum coccineum
ATCTTGTTCAACCAGATATGGTTCATTAACAGATTCATGTTGTTCAGGATGTTCTTGGTCATTATCAAACACATTATAGTTATCGTCATCATTTTGTACCTTTTGTAATGGCTCAGCATCAAAGATGGGTCTAGAATTGTCAGCAGCATCTGGAGTAACTTCTTGAATCTGTGCCATGTACATATAATGTGCTTCCAATTCTTGATCTTCAGGTTCATCATCAGTGTCATCCCTCCAATCAGCTTGTTCAGCATTCAACTGAAATCTAGCTTTCTCTTGCTTACACAATACATCTTTTCCTTGTGATAAACTGCATCCTTTGCCCGTTTCAGTTTTTGACATCCCCTTGATACATGCCCATATTCCTTGTAATTATAACACTGAATCCCAGACTGCTTCACCACCTGTGTACCTACATTCTCCCTAGTCCTAGCAACATTAACTACCCTCTGATTATCATACCCAGTGCCTCTGTTAATCCTTAGAGTATTATCCTGATTTGCTCTACTGGCGTTTAATGAAGTTTTGAGGTTGTTGTTGATAGGTTTGTAGATTTTCTTGAATGATAGAGAAATTAAAGCCATGAGTTTATCAATCTTTCTCCTTTGACAATGCATCATCTTCAGCAACCATTTCAGGTTCTTGATCTTGGTGGAGGAGAGTTGACAATTGATTTTCCTCTGTTTCTGGTAGCAGCTTGTTGTGATCTGGTTGAGGAATTGTTAGTGTAGTGAGTAGGATGGTTTTGAGGATGGTAAACTAGTTGTTGAGCAACAAGTGCAAGTGGATTAGCAGTACGTGCTAGTATTTTAGCTCTTATCTCATTGACTTCGTTCTGGTGTTGCTTCAGGATGTCATAAAGTTTGTGGTAGGAGACAGTCTTTAATTCTTGACTCTGCTTAACAAGCGTCACAAACCTTTGCCATTCTAGTTGTAATTAAAGTAAGAACTGAACATTCACTTGATGATTGGTAACATCACACTGATTTCTGACAAGCTCATTCATCATCTTGTAGAACCTTGAGTAATACGATTCAAGTGATTCACCATCCCGTGATGTAAATTTTCCAAACTCCCAATATAAATTGGTTTCAAGATCTTGAACGTTGATTGCTTCACCTTGTTTTAACCTTTCAATTGCTTTTCACATTTCACATGCATTTGGACAAGCATCAATTGTGGAGTAGATGTCATTATCTATCCCTGTGAGAATTATCTAAACAATTAAGTTGATCTCGTATGTCTTGTGAAACATTCTTATAGTTCTTCATATACCCTTCTATAGTAGTTTCTGAACTGCCTTCTGAAACTGGAACAGTCTTCTCAGTCAATTTGAATTTGTAGGGTGAATTCTGGAGACAATAGTGGATGAGTTCATTGTTAGGTTTGGTGTCGATGTATCTCTTTATTCTGGATTTCCACTGAACATAATTACCCGGTGCTAACATTGGTGGACTATCTTTACCACCTGCTTCCATGATGGCATTGTGAAGAACATTTGATGTTTGAGTTTGCAAATTGGTATTGGTATTTGACATTTTGATTTTGTGAATGGATATCGGATCTTAAGTAGATTAAGTGATTGTTGTTGTGGATTGAATTTAATTAACGTTCACGGGATATTACAAATCTTTGATTTAAACCGAGAAAAGAATCGACTTTTACGGGATTTTACTAAATCAAGAAGAAACCATGAATGAATAATTGTTGTTGGTGAAATCGTTGTTGACGTTAAAGAACTGGAGCTTTTGTTAACTATTGATGAGCTTAAAAGGACTAACGGCGAAATTTGGTTCACAAAGGACTAACGGTGTAAAGTTGTTTCAACAAAGAGGGTTATTAATCAAGGAAAGGACTTGTTGTGAACTGTCTTGAGTTCAAGGACTGCATGTGCCAATTTGTAATTTTAGTTTAATAATAAGAAATAAATTCCCTCCAATATTACGTCTTCTTCGTTTGAATTTTGATAAAATGGAACGAGTATGTTTATGATCTCGCGGAATGGTACGGTTATCGTTGGTAAAAAATGAATATACCAAGATGATCGTTGAAGGACCGCGATCGTAATGGTATAGGTTAGAAGGCCCATAATTAACCGACACTCAAAACCGAAAACCCAAAACGACTTGAAAACTAGTATAGTTCGCCTCTCGTTAAAGGATTAATTCGCCTTCACAATGTGTATTAATTCGCCTTCAAACTCGTATTAATTCGGCTTCACAATGTGTATTAATTCGCCTTCAAACTTGTATTAATTCGCCTTCAAACTTGTAATGATTCGCCTCCTATTTTTTCTTAATTCACCTTGAACAAAAATGATTCATTCGCCTTGCTTCAATGCCTAATTCGCCTTTACTTTTTTTTCTTAATTCGCCTTCAAAGTTGTTTGCCTAATTCGCCTTGACACATTATCAAACACCTTCAACGCACGTTTCTTCGTCAACAAAAAAAACAGCCAAACCTCTTTGTGTGTTTCCTTGCTCAAACCGTGAGGACCACAAACACAATAAGCTACCAATATTAAGCTCTTTTATAACGAAAAATAAGCCATGACAGAGATCCACAAATAAGCTACGTGATACTTAGTTATGAAAGTTTAAGCTATAAACTGGAGTAAATTGCATTTTTGGTCCCTGTGGTATGGCGAAATTGCAGGTTTGGGACCCTAACTTTCGAAATTGCAGTCAACATCCCTATTTTCAAGTTTGGGTTGCAGGTTTGGTCCTTTTGGGTTGCATTTTTAGTCCCTGTGGTTTGGCCAAATTGCAGGTTTAGTCCCGGCCTGGGAACCAAACCTGCAACCCAAACTTAAAAATAGGGACGTTGACTGTAATTTCAAAAGTTAGGGTCCCAAACCTGCAATTTGGCCATACCACAGGGACCAAAAATGCAATTAACTCTATAAACTATATCTTTTTCAAGAATAAGAAACGAGTGAGACGAAGAAATAACCAAAGTTGACGAATAAAACAAAACAGTGAATAAAACAGTTTGAACGAATAAAGAAATTTTGTAAAGATATGAACCACTAATTTTTTGTTGTCTAGAAATAAAACAAAACAGTTTTGTCGATTAAGCTCGAAATAAGCCGACACAACAAAGCCACTAAACCCACCTGTGACGAGTGATACCAAATGTTATCCCAACACTTAACCCATATCATAACTAATAAGCATACCCAATAAGCAATAAGCTAGAAAAAGTAGAGAGAGAAACAAAAGATGGAAGATTAGATTAGAGAGAAAGAGAGGAGTGGTAGATTACACACACATACAAAATGTAAGAAATGGTAACCAACACCCTCTCCATGTGTGGAGAGGGTCCTATTTATACCCTAAGGCCACCATGGGCTCGTGGACTTTTTAACTTGGGTCGGGCTTGGCTTATCGTGGGCTTTAAGCCCGAAACACGGACAATACTAGATTACAATCCAAGCCCGTTAAACCCGACTAGCCTATTACATTACAAGACCAACTTTGACTACTAAGACCGATAACATTCTTGTTTGACTTATATAAAATTAAGGCTAATGGTTCGCCAAATAGTATACGTATACGTATACTACTAGGCAAATCAATGATAAAAAAAATTCCGGAAGAGATATTCCCGGGTCGTATGTCCCAACGAGGCTGCAATTTTTCCTGACCTTTATCTTTTTCTAGTACCATAAGATATTCTTTTTCTAGTACTTTCTTCTTCTGTATCTTCCTCCTTGACCATTTCATTCTAGAGGAATCAATTTCCTTTTTTTCATTCAATCTTTTGATCAGTCTTCATCTTTAGCAGGACCCCAATTAGAAATGAAATCTCATCTGACCTCTTAATCTTTTCATAACAGAGCCTTGTATTTCCTCAAACTTCTTGGTTTTCAAATCCAGGAAATTCTTGAAGTTTTCCTACATGCATCAAGTAGGTCATCGTTTGATTTCTTGGTTGATTCTTTGTAGGTGGTCTATTGCCTGATACTTCTTATCTTTGTTGACAAGAAGTTCTTTGAGCAGCAATTCTGTCATGAAGGGAATTTTGCTCTTTCCACTATTGTAAATTGCTCTCTTTCTTCTTCTTGAAGCTTCTCAGCAAGAAGTCTATCAGCATCAATTCTTGCCTTTATGTCATCATAATTTCTTATGAGAGCTTCATTGTTAGCTTTTTCTTCAGCTAATCTGTTTCTTTCTTCTTCACCTTCCCACTCTTCTTGTACTTTCCTAGCCATTTCTTTCATACACTTGAGCTTTAAACATCTTCTTAGTCTTCAAAACCACAGATTCACTTTTCAGATTCATCCCCTCTTCTATTTTCCTTCTTTCCTTTGTCTTTTGGATCAATTTCTGGAAGAGAAGGCATTTAATGTCATAATGATCATATGGAAGTAGGCCTAGGTCTGTCAATTTCTTCAATACCTTGACTCTACACCTTTCTCCTTCTCATCTTGGAAAACGCTTGGCTTGACTCATGTTGAGAAGAACCTTAGCTATTGTTTCATCATCTCCAAAAATTGTAGAAGTAGGTGTTTGAGTAGTTTGAGTAGCACTTCCTTCTTTAGTATGATCATCGGTACCTTTACTTTGCTCATCGGTACTATCTTTCTTGCCTGTCATCTAATTTGGATCCTCCAGAACTAACAATTGGTCCTGTCAGTACTAACTTTTCCATTAATCATACTAAGTACAATCTTTAGTACTAAGATACAAATCTTCATCATCGCAACCTTCTATGTCGCGCCACTAAATCATCTTGGTCTTCCCACTCTAGAAGCATTCTCAGTTACCATATAATCATGTGTCTTCAAGAATCTTATCAAAAAGAGGATCTCTATGGACTGGAGTTCACCTTTACAAACGTTCCTCCTTGCCTGTTTGGATACAGACTCTTTGTGCACGCCATTGTTTCTTTGAGGAATTTCTTCCTTGCCAAACTTTGCTCAAAGAGGACTCTTTAGCATCCATGCTCTGTGGTGTTTGATGACAGGTTTAGGCCTTGCTTCTGAGCTTTTTGATCTGGAGCCTTCAAGTGTTTAAAATCTTAGGCTAGATCTGAAACATGTGCACATAACGAGAGACAAATATCATAGATCCTTTTGAGTGTCATTTCACCACATACCAGGAAAGGGATTTATCACTTGGATGAAATGACCTCCAAAATTCCCACCAGAACTTTCTGGAATAGAAACAGGAATGATAGTAGCGAAGGTGAAGTCAGGGGATGGGTCAGTTTTGTGGCGTAAAAGGTACTTCACTATGTGTGAGCAGGATATGAGATCAATCTGTGGCACAAAAAGTACTTTCACTAGTGTGAAGCAGAGAGGGTGAAGGTTGTGCTTCAGATGGTCTATTCAGAGGAGCACCCCATCTCAGTTGGTTGTACCACCATAGAATACAAAAAATGGGTGACTTTCCTTGAAAATGTTTACCCATATTAACCATGAAGAAAAGACATTACTTGTTAAAGCATTTTAAGGAAAATAACTAAAGGTACAGGTACATTAGCTAAGTTGTTTATCAAAAAAAAAAAAAAAAGATGAAATACAACGAGTGTACATGACAAACTTCAACTTGTTGCATCTAAAATGATCTAAGCAAACCATCAAAAATTAATTAAAAAATTATTACTTCCAATAGATGTTAAGCAAATTGATAAGCATTGGCAATATCAGTAGTAATTTGATCCCCAAGAGGTAACTTTTTGAACTAATGACAATTGATTCAATGTATGAAATAAAAACCTCCATTGAGGGAGAAAACATAAGGCTTTGTTAAATGTTAACCACTGATAAATCCCCCTCATAACCCCAAAGAGTCTAGCAGTAAATTTCAAAGTATAGGCCAGTATTAGGTAGAGAGTTTATCCCATTAAGCAACATCAAAAAGAAGATCCCTGCACAGTCTTATGATGCTTCATGAGATAGACACGGGACATGCCATCTTACTTAGGTCAGAAATGTGCCTAACATTGATGATTATATTAGACTAGCAGACGACCAAAACTGTTCAAGCAAATGTAGTAGAAACAAATGGACTTACATGAAGCATGATGAATGGAACTCAGCGCCCCGTAAAAAGAAAATCACTGAACTCGTGAAACTCTCATTCCCTTCAGTCTAACGGGGGGGGGGTGCAGTTCACTAGATACGCGACCATATTGTGCTTAGGACACGAATCAAGAACAGCCATTGTAGTCGAAAGAGTGATCGTCGTTAAGAGAGATATTAGGGCATGGAATATACATAAATGATATTTAGAGAGAGATTGCGTAAGGAACAGTGCCATGAGATGTTTTGTTATATAGGTTTAGGAAAACACTATTTTCAAGGAAACATTTCAATTTACCACTTTATACCCTTGGCGTATATTTTCTTCCAACGTCTCAATGCGGTAACATACTTTGCCCCAGCGGTACTAACTGTGTCCAACCAAAGAATGAACAATGTAGGTAACAGGAATGCTTCAGTACCATTAATAACTATTCTCAATAACTCTCTAAATCCTATCAAACCTCTTGAAATGTATCACCTATGGTTAACATATTTCTGCATACTTAACACTGCATACAAACTATACAACACATAAATTGCTCCCTTAAAAAACCAATGCAGCTTATTGATTTATCATCCCAATAAAAACAACCAAGAAACTAGAACTGCTGAACATCAAAGCCTTGGTTGTAGATCAGCTAGATTGTCATCAAGGTGGATTTTGAGCACCATGAATAAGTTTCTTCTCAAAAAGGAATCCCTTATGAAGTGGTGCCTAATAGCAGTATGCTTTGTTTTGGAATGATATACTGGATTCTTTACAATGCATATTGTGCTTTCAATATCAATGTAGAACTTTGTGTTCTTGGAAATTAACCCATAGTCAACAATCTGATTTGAATCCCAAAACGCCCACAAACAGCCCTAGCAGCAGCAACATATTCTGCCTCTGTGGTAGAAGTAGCCACAATGGTCTGCTTTTTGCATTGCCAAGAGATAAGTCTCCTGCCAAGAAATTGACAACCTCCTGTTGTGGATTTCCTGTCAAGATTTGCTCCAGCATAGTCACTATCTGAGTAGGCTTCCAGGTCAAAAGAGACCCTCTAGGATACCAAATGCCCAGTTTGGGATTTGGCCCTTTTAGATACCTAAAAATACCTCTTTACAGCACTTAGATGGAGGACTTTAGAGTGACCTGAAACCTAGAAACAAGGCACAGACTGCAACATAATATCAGGCCTAGAAGCATTCAAGTACATTAAAGAGCAATCAAGGACCTATAGAGATGGACATCCACATCCAATGCTTCCACATACCTTGACTAAAGGCTTCTGTTACTCAATAGTGTGTACTAGTCAGTTCTTAACATTTGCAAATCAAACTTCTTTCAGGATTTCTGCAACATATTTTATCCTGATAATAAAGATACCATCTCTTTCTGTTTGACTTGTAATCCAAGAAATAAAGTGAGCTCTCCCATTGAACTCATCTGAAATCTACTCTTCATTAATGCATCAAATTCATCACACCAAGATTTATTTGTAGACCCAAAGATGATATCATCCACATAGACTTGAAACTAGTAATGATATCCATGTTTGTCCCTACTTATGAATGAGAGTTTATGTCAATGTTCCTCTTCTGTATCCATTTCTATTAACAAGAAAGTAGATAAAGTAGCATACCAGGCTCCTGGAGCTTGATGTAACCCATAAAGGGAGCTTTACCACTCTGTAGAACCTTCTGAGGGTTTTATGATATTTTAGGATCTAGAAAACCTTGTGGTTGAGACACATACACCCATCCTCATCAATTTTAACCTAAAGGGAAGGCACATTTCACAATCCATTTGATAGACTATAAATCCCATGTAAGAGGCAAAGTCTAAAAAAGAACCAATGACAATCAATCCTGGCCACAAGGAGCAAAAACCTCATCATAGTCTAATAACATCCTCTTGCCGTATGTCCCTGAGCAACGTAACCTTGCTTTATTTCTGATAACAACTCCTCTATCATCCTCTTATTATCGATAAACCCACTTTAGTGCCAATAGCCTTCCTTCCCAAAAGGCAAATCTAGCAAGTATCCAAAACTATCTGATCTTGGGGGGGTGGGGGAAGAACTGTGTAGCTATTCTTCTTGCATAGTCATCAACCCAACTTTCATCTTCAAGTGCCTTCGTGAAATCTTCTTGGGTTACATTTTTTGAGATAGGAACAAGCAAATAAACAATAGCTTGGAAGCCTTATGATTATTTCTCCTTTGCTTTGACCATAAGCTAACAAAACATGGGATCCAGAACTTTTATTACTTTGCTTCTTGTTTTAACTGCTGAGGGTTGGATCTCCTAGTATAAGAGGGCTGAGGATGAGAAGAGAATAATCCATTATGTGGGAATAGACTAACATTCACAATAGTATTTCCAAGTGTGTGAAGTCAACCACTCACTGCACCCCGTCATCATCATCAGATATTAAGTAAAAATACCATCAGTAGATTTAGGTAAAAAAACCAATTGAAAAAGTTCATAAGGTGTCTTATTATGAGGCTTGGTCACTAATACCCTATTTAGAACATAACAAGCAGTACTAACTGCTTCAGCCTAAAAAGTGTTAGGTAAAAATGAATCTGCAAAGCATGGTCCTAGCCTCCTCTAATAAGGTCCTTTTCTTTTTTTCAAGCAAATCTATTTTGTGATGTGGAGTTTCTGGCATTACTATATCCCTCCTATCTCCTTTTGAACCCACAGAATTCAATAACATCCTTGTTCTTAAATTCTGTACCATTATCACATCTAATAGTTTTAACTTTTTGATTCAATTGGTTCTCAATTTGTCTTATAAAGTCCTTAAGGATTCCACTAGTTTCATCCTTATTCTATAAGAAAAACACCCAACTAAACCTCTAAAATCAGCAGTGATAACTAGGCAAAAGGCTTATGGTTTAAAAGCACCTTATAGATTAGGTAACAAAAAATCCATATGAAAAGTTGTCAGGAGTGGCTGAATAAGCTTACTGATTTGGCCCTTACAGGAGCCCTGTGTTGCTTTCCCTTTCTGACAACAACAAATGTGGTCATTTTGAAAAATCTTTGAAGGTAAACCTCTTACAATGTTTCCCTTTACAAGTTTGTTTAAGTTGTTGAAATGAACATGACCCAACCTCCTATTGTCATTTGTTAGATTCATCATTGTGGCCTTTTGCAATTAACAAGCCAATCCCCTAAGGAACAATGTTCTCTAAATTGAAACTGTACATATTATTTTGTCTAGGGATTTTAAGTAATACTTGATTTTCATCAGGTAACTTAAATTCAGGAGACAAAACAAGACATTCAGATTCAGTAAACAGAACCTTGTTCTTTTTGTCACACATTTGTGACACATGAAAAGAGAATATTAAATGCCGAAGTTCTTTCACAAGCACACAACCTCAAAATTCTAACTTGTGTGACCAGGTTTTTATTTTACCATACCATGATGTAACCTTTACTTACCTCCAAAAGCAACAGGGCCACCATTAAAAGTCTGAAATTGCAGCAAGTAGGCCTTGATTTTCCAATCATGTGCCTAGGAACATCCACTATCAACAATTCTTTATTCTTTAAAGCTCTATGTGATAATCCTGCACAACAATTGAAAGAGATTAGATCCTCATAGTTAACCCTAGCCTGTTTGGGGCTTGATTCTGCTAGTGATCTTATGAAAGTGTAACAATTTCTAAGATTGGCTCCACCATTGTATTTGGATATATAGTGCCAGTTGAATCTTTGTGTCTCTAATTACAAAACCTGCTGAGGGCTTAACAGCAGTTACCCTCTTCCCCCAACAGCACTAACCTGCATTTACTTAGCAGTAATAACTTTTTTGTTTTTGAAATTTATATGCTAAGTACTAATTGTCTTTTGAAAGGCCTTGAAATGGTGAATGAGTTTGTAGTAAAAAATTATGCTGGTCAAAACTCACTCTATTCACAATGGGCTTAACAGTATTAACTTTCATAGCAAGTACAAGTTATTATATGCCTTCCTGTTAAAACTTTGCTCGTATACTAACATATTTATAGTACCTTTTGCTAGCTCTACAGTATTAACTAGAAGTTGCCAGTTCTAGTTAGTACTGCTGAAGGAACAAATTGGAATTTTTGTTTATTCACTTTTTGCACATTGTTCCACCCAATGTTTAACTCAACTTTTCTTGCCATCCTCTTCTCATAGGAAATCCACAAATCTCTGATTTAAATGATTAAGAACTTTACCACACAGTCGAAACATGCTCTTACAGTAAACCCATACCCCAACTCTTTCTTGTCAACTTTAGGTTTTTGACTATGTGTGAACTGATTCTTAACAGTTTCCCTAGGAGTTTTTACTTGCTGGTTAGCAAAACAAGTTTTCCTTGTTGTTTGTAGGTATAATAAGACTCATACCTCATCTCACTACTGATTCATACTCCTCACTGATAGGAGCATTAGACCAAATCTTAGTTGACATTCCTACATTAGATTCATTGACAACTGGTTCAGACACTAATTCAGAGGGTTTTGTACTAATGTTAGATTCACAGGTATCAAATTCACTTGATTGGGATTCAGATTCACTAGGTTGAGTCTGTTTTGGACCATATGTAAATTGTGAGTAATCTACTTCAATATCAGGTCCAGAGGGCATATAATTCCCTGTCATGGGTGGGGGTACAGCATGCATTCCACCTGCTGTAACAAACCTATCATACAAAGGTTGTTTTTCTAACTCACTCTCTTTATTCATAAAAACACTTTGTAAAAACTTCAATCCATAGCTCAAAATACCATCATATCTGTGATCCCCATACCCAAGCCCAAACTTATCATTAGCACTCATTTGGGTATTAAGCAGTTTACTAAGATTCTTAGAAGAGTTATGCCATTTTTCTACTTTAGCCTTTAAATCTTCTTTTTCTTTTTGAGCTTCTGCTAGCAATTTCTTATGGTATGTTAGAACATCTGTTTTATCATCTAAATCTATCTTCATAAATTTTATCTTTTGTTCATACCAAAGTTGACCTTGTTGATGAGCAACTAACTGTGCTTCAACTTTCTTAAGACCTTGAGAATATGCCTTTATTTCTATGCTTGCATCACTAAGTTGTTCTCTCTGAGCATCATACAGTTTTTTAAGGTTAGCATAAGACTCTTTACACTTATTTGAACAAGAAGTTACCTCTGTGTCTGATTCTGAGCTGTTGCAAGCCATCAAAGCATAATCTTCATCTTCTTCAGAATGACTGGTCCAATCTACACCTTCTCCATCATGGACCAAAAACCATGACTTTAGAGTCCTCCTCTGTTCCATGTTCTGCTACCATCCTTATTTCTAGAGTTCCATGCATCCCTCCTCCTATTATCTTGATTTCCCTTGATTCTACACTCTCTAGCAAAATGCCATGTCTTGTGGCAATTGTAGCATTCAACTTTGGTTTTATCAAAGAAGCCACTGGGGTCTTTAGCATCAAACTATAGCTTCTACCTGTCTTTTTTGTATAAAACTTTTTCATTCTCATGAGGATCATGGCCTCTTGCCACTATTCAAGTCCCATTTCTTCAAGGTCATATTCATCAAAGCTGGTCTAAGTTCCTCATGATCCAATTAAGGACAACTTGATTGTTTGCAAGCAAAGAGAAAGGGGGGGGGGGGGGTGATGATGTTTGTTCATCAGTGGATTTGACCAAAGAATGGAAACACAATAATCGGTACTAACATCATTATTACCTGCTGGTGTTCTCAAGAACCAATGCATCCTTTTGCGGCTAGAGGATGATGCAGTAGAGCCTTTTACATCACTCTCAAAGACTCTTAGATTATTGTATAAATCATCAAAGCTGAGACTGTCCACTCCTGGTTTGGTCCTCATAATTAAGGAAACTTGTGACCAGGCAGAAGGTAAGTACTTAAAAAATTTTTGATTTGCAATCCTCAAGTGGATACATCTGCTCCATTGATTCTCTAATTGACTCAGAAGACGTTGGAACCTGTCATAGCCTTGTGAAGCCCCTTCTGTTGTTGGATTACAGAGAATCCTTCAAAATGTTGCTTCAAGATATACTTCTGCATCTTCTTGGATTCGTCATTTCCACCAAATCTAGATTTGATGGCATCTAATATCTCTTTTGCATCAGTCATCTTATGGAATTTAGCAAGATGATCTTCTGGTAGAGCCATAAGCAAGGTGGTCCTTGCTTTTCTCTCCCTTTCTCTGGCTACAATTTCTTCTGCAGTTCTGGGAGGCAAAACCTTAATTTTGTCCTTGAGTATCTTAGTGATTTGATACAGGACCATTCCCATTTGTATAACCTCCCAAATGATTGTCTGTATGGGCCCTAAATAGTGTTCCATTTTCATAGCCCATATATCATATTCTCCTAGAATAGGCAGCTTGATGGTTGATACTGTATGAGGAGTTTGTTGTGTTGGTGTTTGTGATGATGATGGTGGAGGTGGTGGTGGTGGTGGAATTTCATCTTGTGATCCAGACATGTTTAGTTTTGAAGGATGAAGATTTATAACTGGATTTGTTTGTTCTTCTTATTCAGAGTTTCTCACAGGCTCTGATACCACTTGTGAGTCCCTTGTTGAATAGATCTCTGCAGCCTATTAAGGATGATAGCCAAGATGTATAAATACAGTTGACTATGTAGAAACACTGACTATGAATACTATGTGTTAATGCGGAATCTTAACACAAGTACTAAGAAGAACAATGAAAAACTAAATAATAATTTCTATTAATCTGCTTTGAGTGATTACAGATTACTAAATATGAGATATGATTTTGTATGAGATATATTGAGCTCCCCTGTCTAACTATGCCAAGAGGGATCCTTTTATAGACCAAGGATAAACCCTAACAGGCTTACAAAACGCGTATATATCTTTTCCTAAAATATCTCATACATATCTCTTAAACGGTACTAACTAATTTCTACTATCGGTAGTAACTAACTGATCAGTTCTTAACATTTTGTACTGTCAGTACTAACTATAACTATCAGTACAAACTATTAATACTGTCAGTACTAAGTTAGGAAAACATAATTCCCAACAGAACTTGAGGCCTACCATAAGAAACACCACTTCGGGTAGTGATTGCTTTCAAGTCACTTTTCGGGTTAGCAACGGTGTTGCTAGAAAGAGAACCTGAGCCTGAAGTAGAGGCTGAATTGGTATTCATGAATTTGGTAAGCATCTCCGTTAAATTGGTCATTTGGTTTTGCATGTTTTGGTTTTGGGTTTGCATATTTTTCATAACCGCATCATTAGCTTTGATGTAGACTTGAAAGTCATCCTTTGACACACCTTGTGTTTGAGGAGACGAAGCTTGGTAAGCCGGAGCTTGGTAAGCCAGGGGTTGATAAATTGGACCTTGGTTGTAATTATTTCCCCGGTTTTGATTGTAACGGTTTTGATTATTTCTTTAATTGTTTTGATTATTTTGATTGTTTTGATTGTTTTGAATGGGAGGAAAACCAGGAGGTCGAATTTGATTTGCAACCATCGGAGGATGGTAACCGGTATTTCCATGGTTGTAGTTAACCGCGGCGGCTTGTGAAACGTATTCTTGAATATTGTCACGATAAACGTTGGCATCGGTGGCGGGACAATTACGGTAAGAATGAGCACCACCGCAAGTTACACAACTTTCCTCGACCGCTTTTACGGTAGCGGGAGCTTGGGATTGGTTTTTCTTATCGAGAAGCAAGTCTCTCACCATATCTTTAAGTTCAACAACATCGGGTGAAACACCGGGGGTAGAAGACCTCGTACTCACTTTGGAGACAATCGCTTTGCTTCGTGAATAACGAACTTTGGATTTGCTCTCGATGATGGCTAAGCAATCACGAGGCATTTTGTCCAAAAAATTACCACCCGCGGCGGAATTCAACGAATCTTAATCATTAGAGTTCAAAGCATTGTAGAAAGTATCAAGTTGATGTAATTACGAGAAACCATGATGTGGGCATGAACGAAGGAGATCCTTGAATCGGTCCCATGCCTCACTAAAAGATTCCTCAAAACGTTGTTGGAAACTGGTGATTTCATTTCGAAGGTTTGTTAGGGAGGGAAAAATTGGTTGATAAACTTTGAAACACGATCTTCCCAAGTAAGAATCGATCGAGGGGGTTCTTTTTTGAGCCAAATCCGGGAAACCCCCTCGAGGGAAAATGGAAAAAGCATAAGCTTAATATATTGTTTTAATGCTTAGGCTATTTATAAACGGTTTTTATGCCTTTAGTGATTTATAAGAATTTCTTCTAGGCGATTTAATCCCATCTTGCCCTGTGGGTGATTTATATCCTCGTATATTGGTGCCGATTATACAACACCCTCTTGGTGATTTTATACGTATTCTTCATGAGATTTATACCACTTTCATTGGGAGATTTATACACTTCTCTTGGGTGATTTATACAGTATCTCTTGGGTGATTTATACATTGTAGTTGGGTGATTTATACATTTACCTTGGGAGATTTATACCATTTTGCCTAGGAGATTTATACATTTCTTCTAAGAGATTTATACGGTTTTTCTTTGATCTGTAAAATCTCGTAAAATATTCATTTATCTTCTCGGTTTTATCAAGAATTGTAAAATCCCGTATAATTCCATTATTTCATCACTTCAAGATCATCACTTTAAAATAATAACCTCTAATAACTAAACAATCACAAGTTAATCTTCTTCTTATTTAATCAATCAATTCAAAATGACAACTTTAGCAGAATTCATGATCATTGCCGGTGCGGACAACCATCCTCCCATGTTGGAGAAATCTATGTATGACTCATCGAAGAGTAGTATGGAACTATACATGGAAAATAGGGAGAACGGTAGAATGATTCTTAACTCAGTTCAAAATGGTCCACTTGTATGGCCTACTATTGTTTAAGAGGATGGCACCACTAGGATAAAGAAATATGAAGAACTTTCAGTTACAGAGAAGCTTCAAGCTAACTATGATCTTAAAGCTACCAACATTGTTCTTTAGGGTCTTCCACCGGATGTGTATGCCATTGTTAATCATCATAAAGTTGCCAAAGAGATTTGGGACAGACTTAAACTTCTTTTGCAAGGAACGAAATTGGCATTACAAGAAAGGGAATGTAAATTGTATAATGAGTTTGATAAGTTTTCATTTGTGAAAGGTGAAACACTGTATCAGTACTACTGGAGATTTGCTCAACTAATTGATGCGGTTGTCGTAAGGGACTTCTACAAGAAGTTTTACAACTCCCTAGGCAGAGTACCTAACCCGTTTTAGTAGTATATAGGCTAGACTCGAGGGTTGTTATCGTTCTCCTAAGGGAATAGTTGGAGAAGCTTATCACGATCTATCAGAATACTAGGGGTTAGGGTAGGATTATTTTTGTGTTTTTCACTAATTTATAGAAAGCAGTAAATCCTATGGTTTGAGAGAGGGTTGGTTTTGTTAAACAAATACTAATCTACCGGTGAAAAAAACATGTATGATAATTAAATGTATATTGACTTAATCAAGCACTACTTATCAGATTGCTTCCTCCTAATCCCGAGCCTTGTCACACTAGTGATGAATGTGTAAAGTATTTCCTAAGTAAATTATAAACAAATAATGTCAAAAATGTATTTATATTTTTCGATCCTCTCAAACGTTTTGATAATAACAAAATGTAAAAACATTTACAATAATAATAAACGTTTACAAATTAGTAATCATAAAATTCTATTTCTAAGATTAATCACTTAAGGTATGAACAAGCAAATCATTAAGCATGATTAGTGATCAAGAAAATATTTTTTCTTAACCTTTACATTTTCACAAAAAGTATTTTTACAAAATAAAAATACATAAATATTTTTTAAATAAAAGAAAATGGTTTATTTAAATAATAAAATTTGAATATGGTTTTCCCCCTAAAATAGAAGCTTCCATACCAGATACAACCTTCCCTAAAAAAGACAAAAACAGGAGCGTAGTCTACTGGGCGGGCCCCTTATAGGCCTGGTGGCCCCCAAATATATCTAGGACCGCCGGGACTGCCCTCAGTGACCGTTAGGTTTTCCTGCCTATAAATACTTCTCCATTCTTTGCAGAAAATTAGACCTCTTAGCACGAAATTTTTAGATAACCTTCTCTCTCTAAAAATCTTATTTCTCTCTCTAAATCTCTTGATCACTAACATTCTTAGATCTTGTTTCAAGTGATCTAATCTCTTCTTCTCATATCTCCTTTCTCATTCAAGTGCAAGAGAAGAACATTCGTAGTCGCCAAGAAATGAATTGTTATTTAGTGATCTCTCATCTCTTCTTCTAAGTATCAAATCTCTATTGTAATTATTTTGTAATTGTGTGATTCGGATTGTGTGAATATCTGATAGTGTAGATCTTGTGTGTATAGAGTGATTGTGAAGTGGTAGATTGGTTCTAGCTAGGATTAGGACTCGACATTTAGCTTAGTGTCGGAAAATAACTTAAGCGACGTGTAAACGGTTTTTTTTTTTTTTCCCGGTCCTGAAGGGAGCTTGTTGACAATAGGCGGAAATCTCGATAGATACACGAGGAGTGGAGTAGGGTGAAGAAGAACTTTATAGCTGAACCACTATAAATCTTGGTGTCTTGATTTAATTGTTCCTTCTCTCATCTCTTTATATTATTATGATTGTTATTTAGTATTAGTTTAGATATTTAATTTGTTGATTCATATTGTTAATTGGTTGAACATACTACTTGAATCTAAGTATTTTGAAAGCAAACTGTTAAAACACAAAATGAACATGTAAACTATTCAACCTCCCCTTCTAGTTTCCATAATTGGTATCAAAATCCAAGGTCACTCGAGATTTTTAAAATATACTGTATTTTTAAAAAACTTGGATTGCTCTACTGATTCCGTCTAATAACTAGAAGGCATCCATGCAAAGACCACCACTTTTTGAAAGTGGATAGTCTTATTAATTGAAAATAGAATCTCGAGACCATATGTTAAATCAAAAGATCTAGATCTTTGGCATGTTATTATCAACGAAGATTTTCAACCTATTGTACAAAATCCGAAAACCAAATTAGATGAGGTTATCCCTTTTGATAAACAAACCGATGATCTTAAAAAGAGACTTGCGAAAAATAACAAAGCTAAAATGGTTATTTATAATGCTTTGTCTAGAAAATAATATGAAAGAATTTTCTTATGTAACAAGGCAAAAGAAACTTGGAAAACTTTGTTAATCACCCACCAAGGTAATATCCTCCAAGTCAATGATAATAAGATCGATCTTTTGGTTCAACAATATAAACAATTCGTCATTTTTGAAGACGAAACTATAGATAGAGCTTTTGCTAGATTTAATACTATTATTACTAGTCTAAAAGCTCTTGATGAAGGTTATTCTAGAAAGAATTATGTTAGGAAGTTTCTTAGGGCTCTACATCCTAAATAGAGAACAAAGGTAACAGTGATTGAAGAGTCAAAAGACTTAACATCAATGTCTCTTGATGAGCTCATTGGAAACCTAAAAGTCCATGAGATGATCATCAAGAAATATTCTAAAATAGTCAAAGCTAAAGGAGAAAGGAGATCTCTAGCTTTAAAGGCTAAGAAGGAATCTAGTGATGAGGAGTGTTCGACTTCCGAAAGTGAAGATGAAGAATATGCCATGGCGGTAAGAGACTTCAAGAAGCTCTTTAAGAGAAAAGGTAGATTCGTGAGACAACCTCGGAATAACAAAAAGACATCCAAAGAACCGTGGATGACAAGAACGGTAAAAGTGTAGAAAATCTTAGAATTGGCGACCCAAATCATCTTATTGGAGAATGTCCAAAGCCACCGAAAGACAAGAACCAAAGGGCTTTTGTTGGAGGTTCTTGGAGTGATAGCGGTGAAGAAGATGATGAGAAGGTCAAAAATGAAATGTGTCTCGTAGCTCAAGCATCAAGTGAGGTATGTTCCGAATCCTCTTACTTTAGTGATGAAAACTCGTCAATAGATGATTTAGTATTAAACAACGAATATGATAAACTATGCAAAATGAGTTTAAAGATAATCACTAAAAATAAAAGATTAAAAGCCACTAGAAATAGTCTATAAAAAGAACTTAGTATTCTAAAAGAAAAAGTGTCTACACTTAAGAAAAACAAGGGAGATGATCTCGAAGTGTAAAATGTCATATGCTTAAAATTGAAAATGTAAAGCTTAAAGAGGAAGCTCTTAAACTAACCAAGTTTGAAAAGAGCACACATTGCTTAAATGAAATGTTAAGTAATAAAAAACCCTCTAATGATAAGTTAGGTTTAGGGTTTAATTCATTAGAAGCATCATCTAGTGGAACTAAGAAAATAAAATTTGTGAAAGCTCAGAAAAATGCGTCCTCTAATGGAGGTCTCATAAATATAGGCGGCCCCTTAGTGTGCAGGCGGCCCCTAAAGAAATTATGGGATCGCTGCTAGCAGGCAACCCTGAATCTGAAAAAAGTGTGTCTTTTCAAAAATCTATTTTGGGTCCTAGACCAAAACACGTAATGGTAAAAAACGTCAAAGTTCCCGTTGCTAGTGATAATAAAATTAAACAATTTTATAAACCATTGCCAAAACCCAGAGTTGGATTTTCAAAACCAAACTTTAGATCAAAACTTCACCACCTAGAAGAGTCAATAATAATTACTCTCATGCTAAAACACCGCAACCAAAAAGGAACGTTGGTCGACAAAACCGACCTCGTGGCTTTCCCGTAACTTGGAACAACTTCCCACGTCAAAGTTACATGCCATGGGAAACGTGTCTTCCATTTCCACATCCCAACCAATTGCATCAAATACAAGGGATGTTTAACACTAACAACTTTGGACCCATGAGATATTGGGGACCAAATGTTTGAGTCATTGTACTATATAAATAGATATGCCTTGGAGTCGACTTGGAACCCAAAGAATGGATTAAAGATAGTGGATGCTCCAAACACATGGCGGGTAACCAAAAGCTCTTCTCAAGCTACAAGGCATACAATGAAGGTAATTGTTGGGAATTAAGGGCCTCTACAAAGTTAATACTGCTGAATCAACTTAGTACTACTTAGATTATAACTACCAGTATTAACTGGTTAGTACTGCCAGAAGAAAGTTAGTACTGCCAGTACTAAACATAATACTGTTAGAGGACTTTGTACTGCTGAATGAAGATTACAACTGCCAGAAGAAGATAAAGACGTGTGAAGTGATATGTATGGACTGATTCAATGTATATCCTATATAGTTAGAAGATATGTTGATATCTTATAGAAGTTTATAAGATTTGTAGTTATCTTGTAAAGGACTCCTTGGTGTATAAAAAGAGATCCTAGGTTATGGGTTAGAATAACACACATCAATCAGTCTTTCTTTGTATTTATAGCTTCAAGGTTGTAAACCCTAGTACTAGACAGAGTACTCGTATTATTCATCATAATAATATTGAAACTTTTTGGTTATATTCATTGTTCATTCATTCTACTGCATTACGGTTTACTATTACAATGATATTCTTCTAAGTACTAAAGAGTAGATTCCGCATACTCTTAGTATCAATAAAGTTTCTAGCATAGTTGTCTTGAATCTATTCAATACAACTAACCCTTTAACATGGTTTGCAAGATCTAGTTAGGATCAACAAGTGGTATCAGAGCCTTGTGTTTTGAAACTTTGATCTAGAAGTCATGGAATTTGAATCTGCACAGAGTAATACTACTACTAAGCTACCCATACTCAAACTAGGTGAGTATGAGATGTGGGTGATAAGAATCAAGCAGTACTTCCAGGTACAAGACTATGCTCTATGGGAGGTCATAGAGAACGGTAACTCATGGGTATCTATACCACAAACAACACAAGAGAATGGTACTTCTGTTACAAAGATGTCAATACTTGTAACTGCTAAAGAAAAGACCAACAAGAAGAATGATGTGAAGGCTAGAAGCTTGCTACTCATGGCTCTTCCCAATGAACATCAACTTACTTTCAGTTAATACAGTGATGCAAAAACAATGTTTACTGCTATCGAAACACGATTTAGAGGTAATGAAGCCACTAAGAAAACACAGAAGACACTGTTAAAGCAACAATATGAAAATTTTAGTGCATCAAGCATAAAGTCTCTTGACTTTATCTTTAACAGGCTCTAGAAGATTGTTAGTAGGCTTTCAAATTTAGGTGTGGTCATCACTCAAGAAGAATTAAATTCAAAATTTCTAAGAAGCTTGCCTCCTGAGTGGAATACTCATGTTGTAGTCTAGATGAATAAGGCTGATATTGAAACAATGAGCATTGATGATTTGTACAACAACTTCAAAAATTTGACACAAGATGAAAAGAAAATCTATTGGTCAAGAGTGGTTGCTCAAAACTTAGCCTTTATGACTGCTCCAAGCACTAGCAGTACTAATGATGTTAATACTGCTAATCCTGCATATGAAGTTAGTACTGTTAGCCCTAATATTAACACTGCTTGTCCTCACGTTAGTACTACTAACTTCAGTGATAATACTGTGTATGCTTTCATGGTTAAGAATCCCAATGGTTCTAATCTCCTATAGCAGGATTTAGAGAAAATTCATGAAGATGATCTGGAAACAATGTATTTGAAGTGGCAACAAGATGTAAAGAAATCTATTGGTGCAAGTAGTGGTGCTCAAAACTTAGCCTTTATGACTGCTCCAAGCACTAGCAGTACTAATGATGTTAATACTGCTAATCCTGCATATGAAGTTAGTAAACTAGTTGCCCTAATATTAACCCTAGCTTGTCCTCAACGTTTAGTTACTACTAACTTCAAGTGATAATACTGTGTATGCTTTCATGGTTAAGAATCCCAATGGTTCTAATCTCCTATAGCAGGATTTTAGAGAAAATTCATGAAGATGATCATGAAGTGCAAAGTATTTGAAGTTGCAGCTTCTCCTCTCTCTGCTAAGTATGAGACAACAAGGAACTTTTCAGAGAACAGGGCAAGAAAAATTTTCATTAATGCTAATGATTACTAGCTGGGTATGATAAATCCAAGGCAGAGTGTTTCAATTGTCACAAGATGGGACACTTTGCCAGGGAATGTAGAGCACCAAGGAACAAAGAGGGTCAGTTCAGATATCAAGACAACACTAGGAATCAAGGAAACAATGAAGACACATCTTCAAAGGCAATGTTGGCTATAGATGGTGTAGGTTTTGACTGGAGTGATATGGCAGAAGAACAAGTTCAGACAAACATGGCTCTAATGGCGTTTTTAGACTCTAAGGTATACAATGATAAAACTTGCACTAAAACTTGTCTGAAAAACTATGAAACTCTTAAGAAACAGTGTGATGATTTAGTTGTTAAGCTTACTCAAACTGAATTTATAGCAACTACTTATAAAAGAGGTTTAGCAACTATAGAAGAACAACTTGTCACATATAGAAAGAATGAGGTTCTTTTTAGTTAAGAAGTTACAGTTCTTAAAAGGATTAGCTTGCACAGACTATAAATATTATTAAAAAAAAATATAAATAAATAATAAAAAAAAAATATTAAGTTGAAATAATAAAAATAAAATAATAATTAAAAATAAAACTAAAATAATGATAATAAATGAAAAAGTAATAAAAAAATAATACTAAAAGTAAAAAAACTATAATAAAATTATTAAAATAATAAAATAAAAAAATTAAAATATAAAATACATCAATAAAAAATCAATGAAAAAAAAAAAAATAAAACAACTATACTAAACTAAAAATAAAAATAACAAAATAGTAAAAAGTAATAAAATTAATATAAATATGCAACAAAAAAAAATAATAATAACTAAAAACAAATAAATAACATAAAGAAATAATCAAAAGAAAAACTATCTAAAATGAGAAAATAAAATAAAAAAATAATAATTAAAGATAAAATAAATAAAAAAAAATAAGTAAAATAAAAATAAAAAAGAATGATAATAAAAAATATCGATGTAAAACAAATAAAATATATAATGTATAGAACTAAAACAACTACTAATTAATATAATAATATAAAATAAATATAAAAAACCTATACTATTAACAGAAATAAAAAATAAAAAAAAAAAAAAATGGTAAAAATAATAAAAATTAAATAAAAAAAACATTAAATAACGAAATAAAAAACAAAACAAAAAATAATAAAAAAAAAAAAAAAATAACAAAAATACAAATAAACTAAAAAAAATAAAAATAAATATGATATAAACAAATGAAAAAATAATATCTAATAACTAAAATAATAAAAGTATGAAAAACAAATACAAAATAACTAGTAAAAAATAAATATAGGGATGATAAAAAAGTAACTAAATTATTAAAGTATATATAAAAATATGAAAAAATATAAAATAAAACTAAATATAAAAAATATAAACTAATAAAATATATAATAAAAAAGATAAATAAAAATAATACAAAAAAATAAAAATAAAAAAAATAAAATAACACTAAAATCAAACCCTATACTATAACAAAAAAAAAAATAAATCATAAATAATAATATATATAATATAATAACGTCAAAAATATGAACTCAAAATTAATATTAGTAAATATTATTAATATATAATAATATAAAAAAAATAAAAAAAAAAATAAAAAAAAACAATATAAATAAAAAATAATCTATAAAACAGAATAAAAAAAAGTAAATTATAAAGAAATATAAATAATGAAAACTAACAAATATTAATAAACAATTACAAAAACTAAAAATATGACGCCTAAAAATAAAAATAAAATAAATATTGATTATAATATATAATATAAAATAAGACAAAATTTATAATAAAAAAATAAAATATAAAAAATAAAAATGAAAAAAAAAATAAAAAATAATATAATTATAACTATAAAATAAAAATATATATAAAAAAAAATAAAACTAAAAAATTCTACTAAAAAAATAAAAATATATAAATGAATGAAAATAAAAAAATAAAATAATAATAAATATAAATATATAAAGATGTAATGTATTAATAAAACAAAATAAAAATTATAATCTATAATATTAATAAATTATCAATATATAAAAAAAGATAATTTAAACACAATAAATACTTATATTATATAAAATAATGTAAAACAAAAAATAAAACTAAGAACAAATGAATAAATTAAATAAATTAAAAGTAATAAAATAAAATGTAAATGCATATAAAATAAATAAAGTATTGTATAAATAAAAACTAAATATCATATTATAATAAATATATATAAATATAATACTAAAATATAAACATAAAAGATTAAAACAAATAAACTAAAAAATAAAAATAAAAAAAAAAATAAAAAATATATCAAAAAATAATTAACTATATCAATAAATATTAAATAATAAAACAAAAAAATACTATAAACATGATAATATATAAACATTAAAATAAAATCAAAAAGATTGTTATAAAATATATAAAAAAAAAAAATTAATACTAGACTAGTAAATATAATAAATATAGTATAAATATCCAACATAATAGTAAATAAACAAAAGATAAAAAAAAATCGATAAAAAGAATTAAAAAAAAAATAATAATGTAAAATAAAAATTAAAAATAATATATACTTAAAATGTAATTAAAAAAAAAAAAATAAATAAAAATAAAATAAATAAAAAATATAAACAAACTAATGGAGAATAAAAAAAAGAATAAAAAAATAGAAAAGTATAATATGAAAACAAAAAATATCTAAATAAGATAAATATAATATAAAAATAAAAAAAAAAATGAAATAAATATTAAATCATTAAATATAAATAGTGATACAAATAATATAAAAAAAAAAAAATTATAATAAATAATATGAATATAATAATAAAAAAAAAATAAAAGATAATAAAAAAATAAATAATATAAAAAAAAATACCTTAATATAAAAATAATAAAATTAAATGAAACGAAAAACTAATTAATAATAAGAAAAAAAAAAAAATAAAAAAAAAAAACAAACAAATAAAATAAAATAAAAAAAAAAAAATAATATATAAGTCAATAATAATAAATATATAAAATAATAATAAAAAATGCTAATAATAAAAAAAAAATAATAAAAAAAATAATAATAAATAAACTAAAAAAGAAAAAAATAATAAAAAATATAATAAACAAATATATAACGATAAAATGGATAAAAAAATAAAAAAAAAAAAAAAAATAAAAAATTTAATAAAATTATATAAAAAAATAAAATACATAAATATGAAAGTAAAATAAATATGGATAAAAAAAAAAAAAAAATAAAAGAATATAAAGTAATATATAGAAAATATAGAAAATAAAATAAGAAAGTAACCCACTGGATTAATTAATAAAAATAATATCTATACAAAAAAAATAATAAAATAATAAATATTGATTATATAGATAAATAAAATTATGAAAAAAAATAGTAAAAAATATAGTATAATATAAGAAAATAAAAAAAAATCTAAAATAACATAAAAAAAAATATGATTAATAAGTAAAAAAAAAATAAAAATAAAAAAAAATAAAAAAAAATAAAAAAAAGAAAAAAAAAATAAACACAAAATAAAATAAAAATATTACAAAATGAAAAATTATAAATAAAAAAAAATATATAAATTACTAAAAAAAAGAATTAAAAAATAAAATTAATATAAAATATAAAAATGATAATAATAAAAATACTATGTAATTAAAGATATTATAAAATATATCTAAATATATATAAAAAACATATAAATAAATAAAAAACAATAAAAAAAAGAAAAGATATAATAATATGATATTATAAAATAAAAATGTAAATAAAAAAAAACAAAGCGGGGAATATAAATAATTAATAAATGTAAATACTAAAAACATCTAAAATAAGACAAAATAAATAAAACTTATATAACAAAAAT
The DNA here is from genome assembly GCA_026074375.1 of Tanacetum coccineum. Lineage (NCBI taxonomy): Eukaryota > Viridiplantae > Streptophyta > Magnoliopsida > Asterales > Asteraceae > Tanacetum > Tanacetum coccineum. Next base: position 24,867 of record BQNB010041847.1, read on the forward strand.
AAAATAAAATAATAACAAAAAAATAAAAAAATAATAAAAGAAACTAAAAATAATAAATTAGGAAAATAATATACAAAAACATACCGAAAATTTAAAAAAATTAAAAAAAATAAGAATGAAAAAATAAGATCAAGTAAAATAATAAAATGAAAATATAACCTATGAATAATAAAAATAACTAAAAATGAAAAAATATATACTAAAAATAATATTAAGGATAAAAAAAAAATAAAATAAAAAAATAATAAAAAAACATAGAAAAAGAAAAATATTAAATAAATGAGAAAAAATAAAAAATAAAAAATAAATAAAATAAAAACCTAGTAAATAAAAACGTACAAATTTAAAATTAAAATAAAGACTAAAAATATTAATTAAAAAGATAAATAAAAACTAAATAAAAATAATCAAATAAAATTATAAAATAAAAAAATTAAAATAAAAAAGTAATAATTAAATAATAATAAAAAAATAATATATAAAATAAAAATAAATAAACCTATAAATAAATGTATAAAAAAAAATAATATCTATAAAAAATATAAAAAATTAAAAAAAATAAATAAAAAATATATTTTAAAAAATAAATATTATAAAAAATAAAAAATATTAATAACAAAATATCTATAGACTATAATGAAAATAATAATAATATATAATCAATGGAAAAATAAAAAACAAATCTAATAATAAAAAAAAAATATAAAAAGAGCTTAAAAACAAATAAATAAAAATTAAAATAATATAATAATAAATAAATTAAAAAATAAAAAAAAAAACAAAAGAAAATAAAAATAAAAAAACATGTATGATATAATATTTAAAACAAAAAAAAATCAAAATATAAATGTAGTAAAAAAAATAAAAATAAAATAATAATATAAAAAAAGAATTAAATAAAACTAAATATAAAAAATAATTAAAAAATATGAAATAAATTAAATTGTAAAATAAATAAAATAAACAAAAATTAGTGAATAAAACAAAAAAAAATAAATATTAAAAAAAATAAATAAAATAAAAAAACTAAAAATTAAAAAATGTAAAATATTATAACAATTAATAATAAAAACAAAAAAAATTAATTAAAAAAAAGAAAAAAAATAAAAAAAACAAATTTATTATAAATATAAATATTAAAAAAAAATAAGAAAATAATAAAATTAAATAAATTAATAATAAAAAAAAATAAATAAATAAATAAAATAAAGAATAATAGGGATAAAATAAAATAAAATATAAAAAAACTAAAATATAATAATATAATAAAAAATAACATAGTAAAAAATAAAATATAAAAAATAATAAAAAAATATGTATATTAAAATAATAAAAAAAAATATAAATAAAAAAATAAAAATAAATAAAAATAAAAAAAAATAAAAAAAAAATTTAAAATATAATAATTGCTATAATATAAAAAATAAAACTAATATTAAATAATAATTAAAATTAAAAAAAAAAAATGATAACTAATATAAAATAAGTAAAAAAAATATTAAATAAAAAAACTAATAAAAAATAACTAAAAAAATAACAATAAAAAAAAAATAAAAAATATAATAGAATAAATTAGTAATATATAATAATAAAAAATATATAATATGAATCTAAATAAAAATATTAATAGTACAATAAAAGAAAAAAAAGATATAAAAGAATCTAGATATATAAAAAACATAAAATATAAGTAAATTAAAAAAAAACTAATACTATAATAATTACACTAAAAATAAATAAATAAATAAATATTAAATTAAATATAAAAAAATAATAACTAATAAAAAAAAAATGAAAATAAAAAAAAAAAAAAAAAAAAAAAATAATTATAAAAAACAGAAATATTATATAATTAAAGAAATAAAAAACTAATATAAAAAATAAATAATAATATAAAAAAATTAAGTAAAAAATTCTTAAAAAATTATACAAAAGCATAATTACTAATAAAAATAGTAAAAAAAATAATAAATAAAAAAATAATAAATAAAATATAATGAATTAATATATAACTATAAAAAATAAAAAAATAATACATAAAATTAATTAAAAATAATATAATAAGCCTTAGTGAAGACTAAGAAATAATATATAAATTATACATAGAATAAATAAAAAAATTAAAATAATAAATAAAAGTAAAAGAAATACAATAATAAAAATAAAATAAAAATAAATATTTAATTATAAAAAATATAAAAATATATAAAATAAACAATGTATATAAAATAAAAAAAATAAAAAAAAATAAATAAAAAAATAATTTTTAATCAATAAAAATATATATTAATATATATCCTAAAAAAAAAAATTTAAAAATATAATGAAATAAATAATAGATAAAGATAATGTAAATAAATAAAAATATATAAAATTATAAATAAAAAACTAATGAATATAAATGAATAAATTATAAAAAAAATACATTAAAAAATAAAAAATACGGCTAAAAATAAACTAATATTATGTAAAAAAAAAACAAAAAAACAAAAAATAAAAAAAATAAAAAATAACAAAATAAAAAAATTTTAAATCTAAAAAACGTTTTCAGACTCTAAGGTATACAATGATAAAACTTGCTCTAAAACATGTCTGAAAAACTATGAAACCTCTTAAGATACAGTGTATAATTAGTTGTTTAAGTTACTCAAACTGAATTATATAGCAACTACTTATAAAAAGGTTAGCAACTATAGAAGAACCAACTTGTCACAATATAGAAAGAATGAGGTTCTTTTAGTTAAAAGTTACAGTTCTTAAAAGGAAGTACTTGCAAAGACTAAATATTAGCAATACAAATAGTAAAAAATGGTATAAAAAAAAATAAAAAAATAAATAAAAAAAAATAATATATATAATAATTTAAATAAAAAAATAAAAAAAATGAAGAAACAAAAATAAATGTAAAAATAATAAAGTTTAATTAAAAATATTTAAAAATAAAATGAAGAATAACAAATATAATAAAAGAAAAAATAACATAACCATAAATATATATATAGAAACATTAATAAAAAAAAAAAAATAAAGAACATAAATAAAAATAAAAAATAATGGATCATTAAACCTAAAAAAAACTAAATAAATATATAAATTATAAAAAAACATAAATTAAAAACATTAATAAATGAAATTAAAAAAATAATAATAGATAAAGAAATAAAAACGAATAATAAAAAAAAAAATCATAATATAATTATAGAAAAAAGTATATAAATGGATAAAATGAAAATATTAATATAATAACATAAAAATAAAAATGTTTCAATGAACGGTATAAATTAAAAAAAATTAAAAAAAACAAGAATAAAAAAAAAAAAACAAAATATAAAATAAAAAATGACCTAATAAAAAAAGAATAAAATTTATATGAAAAGTATATAATTAATATAAAAATATAATAAAATGAAAAAAAAAAAAATTGATAAATAAAATAAAATTTATATATAACTAAATGAAATATAATATAAAAAATAAATAAAATAATCTAAGTAAAAAAAATAAAAAAATGACTATAAAATATTAAATATAAAAATAATATTAACATAAAATAATTTAATAAGATAAATAATTATTAAAAAAAAAAAATAATAATAAATAAAAAAATGATAAAAATAATAAAATAAATTACATAAAAATATAAATAAAAAAAAAATAAATATATGATTTAAAAAAAATAATAAAATGAATAAAAACATAAATGTAAAAATTATATTAATGTATAAATAAAAATATAAGAATGAAAAAAATTAATGTAAAAATAAATAAATAATAACTATAAATAATACAAAAAAAAAAATATAAAAATAAAAAGAAAAATTGATAAGAAAATAAATAAATTATGACTATAATAAATAAATAAAAATAAAAAAACAAATAAATATGAATATATATAAAAAAATTAAAATAATATAAAATAAAAAAAAAAAATATAAAATAAAAAAAAATAATAAATGAAAAATAAAAAAAAAAATAAAATTGATGTATTATAAAAAAAAATAAAAATAGAAAATGTAAAATATTTAAAATAAAAATAAAAATATATAAGAATAAATAAAAAATGAATATAAGAAAATAAAAAGCTAAAAAAAAAAAAAAAAAAAATAAATAAATAAAGCAAAATTAAAAAATTATAAAGTAAAAAAATGAATGATAAAAAATATAAAATAATAAAAATTAATAAAAATAAAAAAAATATAAATGAACTATATATGTGCCTAAAATTAAAAATAGTTAAAGTATAAATAAAAAAAAATTTATAATTAAACATAAATAAAAAAAAAAAAAAAAATAATATACAATGAAAAAAATAAAAATAAAAAAAATAAAATATATATTATTAATATTAATATGAAAAATCAATTATATATTAAAAAATAAAAAAATTAAAAAATAATAAAAATAAATAAAAAAATAAAAAAATAAATAAAAAAATAAAAAAAAATTAAAAAATAAAAAAGTAAATATAAAAAATAAATAAAAATACTAAAATATGATCTAAAAAAATATTAAAAAGATAAATTTAACATTATAAAACTAGAAATAAAAAAATATAAATAACAATTAATAATAAAATATAAGTAAAAAAATTAAAAAAATATTAAAAATAAAAAAAAACTTATATAGAAAATTAAAATACAAAAAAAAAAAAAAAAAAAAAATAAAAAATACTAATAATTATAAAAAATATAAAAATATGAATAATATAAAAATAAAAAATAATAAAAAAATAAAATAAAAAAAAATAATTACATATAAAAATAAAAATCAAAAAAAATAAAAAATAATTAAATATGAAATATGAAAAAAATATCAAAAAAAATTCAATAAAAAAAAAATACTAATATGATATATTATAAAAAAAAATACTAAAAACTAATACTAAAAATATAAATATAAAGTAAAAATAAAAAATAATATAAATATGAAATCTAAAAATTTATAATATAATATGAATATAATATATTCTATAATAAAAATCTAAAAAAAAAAAAAATGTAAAATAAAATAAAATAAAGAAATAAATAATATATATAGTAAAAAAAAGAATTAATATACAAAAAACTAAAAATGACATAAAAAAAATATTAATAAATAATATATAAAAAATACAGAATAACACAATTTATATTAAATAAATAATTATAGTATTAAATAAACTAAATAATAAATGACTATATAAATAAATATAAATATAAATAAATTTATAAAAAATGAAATATAAGTATAAAATAAAAAATTAGTAAAAAAAATATAAAAAAAGAAATAATGAAGAAAAAATATGTAAATATATAATAAAATATTAAAAAGATAATAATATAAAATATATAACAAATATAAAATTAAAAAATAAAAATGATAATAAATAAATAGAATAAAAATAAAAATAAAGAATGATAAAAAAATCACATTATAAAAAAGATATAAATAATAATTAAATTAAAATAAAAAATAAAAAAAATAGATGAAATAAATTAAAAAACAAATAAATATATATATAATACAAAAAAAAAATCTAGCTATTAAATATGAAAAAAAAGTAAAACTAAAAAAAGAAAAAAAAAAAAAGAATAAATATAATGAAGAATAGAAATAAAATAAATGTATTGTAAAAAAAAAAATAAATGTAAAAGTAAAAAAAAAATAAAATATTATAAAATAAAAAAAAATAATATAAAATAATAAAACTAAAATAAAAACTAAATTATAATTAATGAATATGAAAATAATAATATACCCCTTAAAAAATAATATAAAAAAAAATAAAATAATATAAAATAAATCTATATGAAAATAATAAATAAAAATAAAATATATGTAAATATATTAATTAAAAAGTCAATAATATAAATATAAAAAAAGAATAAATAAAATTAAAATATTAAATAAAAAAAAAAAAAGAATAAAAACAAAAAAATTTAATAAGAACATTTAAAAAGAATTAAAAAATAAAAAACTAAAAGATAAAAAAAAAAAATGTAAAATTATAAAAAATAAAAAAAATATTATGAAAAATATAAATTTTGAATAAAATATGAAATTATAATAATAAAAAAACTACACTATAAGATAGTAAAAAAATTAAAATAAAAATAATATATAAACTAAAATTAATAGAAAATAAAAAAATATTACAACTAAAAAATGTACTAAAACTAATAATATATAAAATAATAATATAAATAATTATAAAAAACTAAAATATATATAAAGAAATTAAAAAAAAGTCAAAAATTAAATAAAAAATAGATATAATATACATAACTAAAAAATAAAAAAAAATAAATCATAAGATAATTTATATAAATATTAAATTAAAAAATTATAAAAATGTAAAAAATTAAAAATATAAAATATAAATAAATTGTAAATTGAAAAAAAATAAAAAAAAAAATAAAAAATAATTTTTAAATAAAAGCAATAATAATTATAATTAAATTTAAAAATAATAAAAAAAATAAATAAAATAAATTAATAAACCTAATTTATCTAGATAAAAAAAATATTAAAAATATTAAAATAAAAAATAAAAAAAAAAAAATAAAAAAAATAATAAAACATAAAAAAATAAGAAGAAAATAATTAAATAAAAAATAATTAAAATAATAAAATACAAAAAAATATTAATAAAAAAACTAACTATAGTACAATAATAATTAAAAAAAATATATAAAAATAAGGATAAAAGAAAAAAAAAAGAAAAAAAATACTAAAAGTAAAAAAAAAATTAAAAATAAAAAAATATTAAATAAAAAGAATATATAAAAATAATAGAATAAAGAAGATAAAAAAATAAAAAAAAATAATATAAATAAAAATAAAAAAAATAAAAATATAAATAAAAAATAAAAAAATAAAATATTAATATAAATATATTAAAAATTTATAAAGAGAATAAAAATAAATAAAAATAAAAATAAAATAAATAAATAAAAAAAGAATTTTATATAAAAAAAAAAAAAAGATATTAAAAATTTAAAAAATAACAAAAAAAAAAAAATATAATATAAAAAGAAGAATTATAATCTCTATTAAAATATTGAACTAAAATAAAAAAAACTAATAAACTAATTATAAAAGGTAAATTAAAAAAAAAAATAAAAATGATAAATATTAAAAAAAAATGAAAAAAAAAAAATAATATAAAAAATATAGAAAATAAAAAAAAACTATAAAAAAATAAAAAAGATTAAAAAATGTAATATACTAAAAACTAATAAGAATTATATATAAATAAAAAAGTAAAAATAAAAAATAAAATACCTATAAAATGGAATAAATATAATAAAATATTAAATGAAAAAGAATAAAAATAATAAAAGAAAACAAAATAAAACATGACTAAATAAATGAAATTAATAGTAATTAATAAAATAAAACAATATAATATATTTCTAACTAAAAAAATATAAAAAAAATAATAATAAAAAAAAAATATTAAAAAAAAAATATTAACGTAAAAATAAATAAGATCTATTAAAAAATTAAATGAAAATTAAAAAAAAAAACTAATGACTAAAATTAAAAAAAAATAGATAAATAAAAATGTAATATAAATATTAAAAAAATAAATATAAATTATAAATAATAAATAAAATATTGAAAAAAATATGGTAATCGATAAATAAGTATAAGTAAAATTTATAATAAAAATTAAAAATAAAATAAATAAAATCTAATAAATAAAGAAAAAAAAATAAAAAAAAAAATTATTAAATGAAAATAAAAAATAAATAAAATGTAAAAAAAAAAAATTAATTAATAATAAAAATATAAAATATAAAAAAGAAAAATGTAAAAATGTATTATATAAATAATTAAATATAAATTAAAAATAAATATATATAAATAAATAAAAAATTTATTAAATATGAAAAATAAAAAATTAAAAAAAATAAAAAAATAATATAAACAAAAAATACTAATAAAAATAAAACTACTAAATAATGATAAAATTAATAATATAAAATAAAAAAAAATAAAAAAAATGAATAATATAATAATATAAAAAATAATAATATGCCTAATTAAAATAGAATATAATAAGAAATAGATTAAAATAATATAAAAGAATAAAATAAAAAATATAATAAAAGAAATAAAAAAATAATAAAAAATTAAACAAAAAAAAAACTAAATAATAAAAAAAAATAATATAAAAAATAAATATTAAAAATTAATGATAAAATAATAAAAAAAAAAAAAAAACAACAAAGAAGTAACAATAACAATGTAAAACTAGTATAAAAAAATAAATTATCAAATAAAAATAAAAAATAAGAAAATATAAAATTAAATTACTAATAAAAAAAAAATATAAATAAATATAAAATAAACATTAATAAAAAAAGTAAAAAAAATATAAAAAAAAACTAAAATTAATAAATAATAAAATAGATGATATAAAACTAAATAATATAAAAATATAAAAAAATAACTATATAAATAAAAAAAAATATAGAAAATTAAATAATGTAAATATAATATAAAATATATATAATTAAAGGCAATAATAAAAAAATATAAAAAAATTAAAAAGTATACTAAAAAAAATATTAATAAAACAATAAATGTATAAAGAAAGAAAAAGAAAAAATAGTAAATATAAAAAATAAAATATATAATGGAAATAATAAAAAAATAAAATGACTAATGTAAATGAATATCTAAAAATAAAAATAAAATAAATGGGAAAATAATTATAAAAAATAAAAATAAAAAATAATAACCTAATAATTAAAATAATAAAAAATAAAATAGATATAAAAACAAATAAATATGAAAAAAAAAAAAATAATAAAAATAAAAGAAAAAGGAAAATTAAAAAATAGGTAAAAATACTAAATTAACATAAAAGTAAAAATGTATGTAAAAATAAAATTAAAATAAAATAAAATGAATAAATTATATTAATAAAATAAAATTAAAAAAAAATGTAAAAAAATATATAAAAAAAAAATAAAAATGAATAAAAAAAAGATAAAAAAAATAAAATAATAATAATAAAATAATATAAAAATAAATGAAATTAAATAAAAAATAAATATAAAATATAAAGAAAAAAAATAATGACAATAAATATAACAATAAAAAAAAAAAAATAAGAAAAAATATAATAAAAAATGAAATTAAACTATATAAAAATTATAATACGTATAAATTATTTAAAATAAAATATATGAAAAGTAAAAAATAATAATAATGATATTAATTATAGAAATAATTAAAAAACTAAAAAAAAAATTTATAAAAAATAAGAAAATAAAATATAAATAATATAAAAAAAATGATAAAAATAAAAAAAAGAGTAAAAAAAAAATTATAATAAATAGAAAATAAAATAAAATAAAGATAAAAATAAATAATATAATATTCGAATATAAATAAAAAAAATAAATAAAATAAAATAACAAAAATAAAAATAAAAAATAAAAAATTATAAAAAAAATAAATAAAGACTATGATGAATAATAAATCAATTAAATAATAATTTAAATAATAAATATGAAAAAAAAAAAATAAATATATATAATAAAAATAAAAAAAAATTAATAATAAAAAAAAAAATATAATAAAAATTAAATATCTAAAATTATAAATAATATAAAATTAAAAAACTAAAAAAATAAAAATGAAAATGACTAAAAATATTTAATAAATAAAAAAAAAAAAATTATTAATATAAAAATAATAAAATAAGATTAATAAAAAAAATAAAGATAAAATAAGATCAATAATTATAAAATATTAAAAAAAAATAAAAATGGCATAATAATAAAAAAACTACAATAAATAAAAATAAAAATAAATTAAAAGTAATAAAAAATATAATAATATAATATAAATAATAAAATTATTATAGGAAAATAAGAAAACTAAAAAAATAAATAAAAAAAAAATGTGGAAATAATAATATTTAACAAAAAATTATACTAAAAATAAATAAAATAATAAAAATTAAAAACTAATAGAGCTAATATATAAATAATAAAATATATTAAAACAAAATAAATAAAGTATTAATAAAATAATAATAATAAAAAAAAAGACTATTGTAATAAAAAAAATTAATGGAAAATATATGATAATTAAATAAAAATAATTAAAATATATATGATAATATACTAATAAAAAATTAAATTGATAATACCTAAAAATATAAATCTATTATGAATAAAAAAAATCTAAATATAACAATAAAATATAAACAAAATAAAATAAATAACTAAAAATAAAATAATAAAAAAATGAAAAATAAATAAAATAAGTATTAAAAATTATATAAAATATAATACTAAAAAAATAAAGACTAAAAATAATGGTATTAAATAATAAAGATAAAATAATATAATAAATATAAAAAAATAAAAAAAAAAGAAAAATAAAATATATAATATGAATTATAATAATAAAAAACACAAATAATAAAAATAAATTTCAAGCAAAACTAAAAATAAAAAATGAGAAAACCCTAAAAAAATAAAAAATAAACTAAAATAAATAAAAGAAGTAATAAAAAATATGAACAACTAAATAATAATAAAATAATAAAAATGATAAAGGAACAGAATAAAAAAAAAAAAAAAAAAAAAAATAATATAAAAATATAACTATTATGAGAATAAAAAAAATATAATAAAAAAAAATTAATTAAAAACTAAAATATATAAAATTAATAACATTAAAAAAAAACTAGAAAATAATACCTAAATAAAATATATTATATATATATTATATAAATAAAAAAAATAAAATAAAAAAATATAAAAAAATAAAAAAAAAAAAAAATATATAATAAAAAATAAAGAAATAATAAATCTAAAATAAATTATAACATAAAAATAAAAATAATATAAAAAAAAAATAAATATAATTTAAATAAAAATATAATTATAAAAAAAAATTCAATTAATTATAAAAACACAAAAAAAAATAAAAAAATAATCACTAAAAATGAAAAGTTAATCCTAATAAATATAAATAAATACTAAAAGAAATAGAAAACTAATAAAAAAAAAATAACAAATAAATATATAAAATAAATAAAAAATATAATTATAAATAATAGAAAAAAAATAAAAAAAAACTATGAAATAATCACAAAATAAAAAATAAAAAAAAATAATATAATAAATATAATAGTAATTAAATAAACGTAAAATATAAAAAAATAGTAAAAATAAATTAATAAAAAATGCTAAAATATAAAAAATAAATAAACATATAACAAATAATTAAAAATATAAAAAATAATTTTATAATAACAATAATTATAGAAAAAAGATTAATAAAATTAAAAATAAATAATATAATATATAATAAATAAAAATAAAACTAATTAGATAAATAATTAAAAAATAAAAAAATATAAAATAACAATAAAAAATAGAACTATTATAAAAGAAATAAAAGTAAAAAATATATAATAAAAAATATTAAAAAAATAAAAAAAAAAAAAAACTAAATGTATGTAATAAAAAAAAAAATAATATAATGAAAAAATTAAAAATAATATAAATATAAATTATAAATATAAAATAATATAAAAATAAAAAAATATAAAGAGTAAAAAATATTAGAGAAATACATAAAAAAAAATTAATAAAAAAAAAAACTAATAATAAAAAAAAATAAAAAAAAAAAAAAATAAAATAAGTTAAATGAAAAGAAAATAAATAATATAATAAAAAAAAAAAAAAATAAATTATTAAAAATATTAAAAAAATTATAACTAAAAAAAAAAATATAAATAAAAAAGTCAAAAACAAATATAAAAATAATAAAATTAATAATATATTAAATAAAAAAAATTAAAAATAATAAAAGAAAAAAATATGAAAAAAATAAGATAAACTAATATAAACGAATATAATAATATATAATAAAAATAAAATTATAATATATAAATAAAAGAATATAAAGTAAAAAATAAATTAAACTAATATAATAAATAAATATAAAAAATATAATACTTAAATAAAAAAAAAAAAAATATAAGAAAAAAAAAAAAAAAAAAAAAATGGTATAGAAAATAATATTTATAAAATAATGTCTACATAATAAACTAATCAATAAACTAATAAAATAAATAAAAAAAATATGTAACTATAACTTAAAAAAAAATTAAAAGAAAATCAGAAATTCAATAAATAAAATTAAATAATATAAAAGATATTAAAAAATAAAACTAATAATTAAATACAACTAAAATAAATAGTAAAAAATTGTAACAAAAATGAAAAAAAAAGTAATAAAAGGTAAATATAATAATAAAAATAAAAAAAAACGAATTATATTAAAATAACACATAATATAATTAAAAAAAATTAAATATAAAATAAAATATAAAAAAAATATAAAATAAAAAATTGGAACATAAAAATAAAAGAAAACATAAAATATAATATAATATAATAAACTAAAAAATGGTAAAAATGAAAAAATAATATAAAATAAAAAAAAAATAATAAATAACCAGTAAAAAAAAACAAAATAAAACTATAAATAAAAAAAAGATTAATAAAAAATAAATTAAATTAAAAAAAATGTAAAGAAAAATAAATAATTTATATCAAAAAAAAATAAAAAATAAATATACTAAATTAAATTAAATAAAATAAAAATAATAAAAATGTAAATGCATAAATAAAAAACCTACGTAAGTAAAAAAAAAAAAAAAATATTTATAAAAATTAAACTATATAACAAAAAATATTATTAATAAAAAAATAATAAATAAAATATTAAAAAATAAAATTACAAACAAACAACAAAAAAATAAATAATCATTAAAAAAAAAAATAAAAAAATATAAAAAAAAAAATAATAATATAAAAATTATTATAAAAAACTAATATAAAAAATAAAAAAAACTATAAAAAATAAAAATAAATATATAAAAAATATAATGAAAAATATAAAAAATAAAAAATAATGGAAAAATACTAAAAATTAATAAACTATATAAATAAAATGTAATAAATAAAAAAAAAAAAATAGTAAATGAAGATCTAAGCTAAAATAAAATTAATATAAATAAAAGAAAAATGAAAAAAAAATAAAAAATGTATATGGAAAACAAAAAAAATAGAAAACATAAAAAATAAAAAAATAATAATGATAATGTAGTAACAAAAAAGAAATTAAAAAAAATATAAAAAAAAAAGATAACATAATAAAAGTAGTTATTAAATCAATGAAGTATTAATGACAATATAAAAATATAAAATCTTAATATAACAAAAATAATAATAAATAAAATTAAAATATACTATAATGTAAAAAAAAAATATATAAATAATAAAAAGATAAAAAATAATAATGATTAAATAAATACTAAAAATATGTATAATATTAAAATCTAAAAAAATGAATAATAAATAAATAAGCATATCATATAAAAATAATAGTAAATATAAATAAAAAATAAAAAATAAAAAGTAATACTAAAAAATCCTAATAAACGTAAAATAAATATAAATCTTAAAAAGATAAATGTAAAAAAAAAATAAAAAAAAATAATGTAGATTAATTAAAATTATTTAATAAAAAAACAGAAAAAAAAAAATAAATAAGAATGAAAAAAAATTAAAAAAATTAAAAAATAACAAATAAATAATATATATTAAACAATAAAAAAATAAAATATAATATAAAAATAGTCACTATATAAAATAAATTTGATATGAAATAAAAATATAATAAAAAAGAAACAAAATAAATATATATAAAATAATTATAAATAATAATAATATAAGGTAAAAAATAAAAAAGTATAAAAAAGAATAAATTAAAATTAATAATATATAAATAAAAAATAAAAAATAAATAAAAAAAAATATAATCAAGACTATAAATTAAAGAAACAAATAAAAAAGAAAAGAATAAAATGTATAAAAAAAAATCTATAAATATAAATAAAATATAATAAAAACCAAAAATAAAATTAAGCAATATAAAAATAATAAATAAAAAGATAAATAATGATAAAATCAAGTTAATAAAAATTATAAGATAAATTAAATGGAAAAAAAAAAAAAAAAGAAGAAATAATATAATCAAAACTAAAATAAAAATAAAAACATAATAAAACATTAAAAAATAAAAAGAAAATCTGAATAAAATATTAAAGAGGCAAAATAGTAACGTTATAAACTAGATAAAAAAATATAATGGCTAACTATGAAATACTAAAGATATAAATGAAATATGACAAGAATAAATAATAATAAAAAAAATAAAAAAAAAATACGTAAAAAAAAATATAAAAATAATTAAAAAATGCAAAAAAAAAAAAAAAAGACTAAAATTAAAAATATAATAATAAATATACTAATAAAATATAAAAAATATAAAAAAAAAAAAATTAGACTAAAAAATATAAATATTATAATATAAAAACTAAAAATAAATAATAACATAAATAAAAATAAAGAATATAATATACTAGATATAAAAAATAATATTAAATATATAAAAGAAATTAAGAAAAATTAAAAAATAGATAAAAAATAAAAATAATAAAGTAAATAATAAAAATAATAAATAATAATTAAAAAATAAAAAAAAAAGAAATAAAAAATATCCACACAGACCCTATCCGACAAATTCCCACCCTAACCACATCCCTAACCCCCAGCCACGCCCTCCCATCTCCCCTCCCCCACACCCCCACCAACCCCTCACACCCCCCCCACTCCCACCCCCCCCCCCCCCATCCCCTTCCACACCCCCCACCTCCAGAACCCACCCACCCCATCTCCCACCCCCACACACCCCCACCCCCCCCAAGACCCCTCCCTGCCCCCGCCGACACACCCCCACACTCCCCCCACCCCCGCACACGCACACCCACCTCTACGCCACCAACCAGCCCACCCCCATCACCCACCCACCCCGGCACCCCCCCACTCACTCCCTCCCCACCCACCCCCCCACCCCCACACATACCACCCCCCGCCCACCGCACCACCACACACCCTCACCTCACCCCCAATCCACTCCACCCCCCCCCCTCCCTACCCCACCCGCCCCCAACCAAACACCACCACCTAACACAACCCACCACCCCACACCACCCCCCACAACCCACCACCCACCCCACCCTCCAGCTGAAACCATCACCCCCCCCCCCCCGTCCACCCACCTACCACCCGACACACACCCCACCCCCTCACAACCCAACACCACCCACACCCCTCCACTTTACCTCCACCCCCAAACCCACCCACATTCACCCACCCACCACCCCCTACATGTACACCCCCCCCCTCACCACCCCCCCCTCACCACCCACCCCACACACCCCCCCACCACCACTAACCGACCCCCATCCACCCACTCCCGCCCGCCCACCACCTATTCCCACACCCCCCACCCACACCCACACCTCATCCCACCACCCGGAACTCCGACCCCACCACCCTCCCACACTTCAGCCCCCCCCCCACCCCACCCCCCTCCCCCACCCCACCACCAGCACCCACAACCCCACCTCCCCCTACTACCCCTACTCCACCTCACCACCACACACACCCCCCCCACAAACACCCACCCCCCACCCCCACCAAACTCCATTGCCCACCCCGCCACCCCCCACCCCACAGACCACCCTCTCATCACACACAGGCCAACATCCCCCACCCCACACCCTACCACACCCCCCTGCAGCTCACACCCACCCCCACCCTACCACACCCCCCACACTCCTGTTACCCCCCCATCGACACCCCCACCACCACAACACCCCCCCAACCGCACCATCACCAGCTCACCCCCCCCCCATCCCACCCCCCCACCACCCCTAACCCCCATCTCTCCCCCACCACCAAACCACCACACCCACCCCCCCCCAACTCCCCACCACCACCCCCACCCCACCATGCTCCCCTCAACCCCACACCCTACCCCCCGACCCTCAACCACCTAACCCCACACCCACAACAACACACCCACCCCACCCACCCCCCACCCTCCAGAGCGCCACCCTAGCCCGACCAACCACCTACAGACACCCAACCACACCAACCCAACACCCCCCCAACCAACCCCACGCCAGCGACTCGCGCCCCCCACCCTCTCCCCACCCCCCAACCCCCCCATCCACGGCCCGGACCCACCCCCATCACCCCCCCTCCACCACACCTCCCCACACCACCAACTCACACTCCGCCCACAACCACACAACCACCCCAACCCCCCCCGACCCTCCCAACCCCCACCCCACCCACCCCCCCCCCCCGTCCCCCAACACACCCCCGCCTACCCACCCCCCCCCACGTCGTCTTCCCATCAACACACCCACCCACCAACCCCACTACACACCACCCCCCCACACACCACCCCCCCAACCCCACCCCCCCCCACACACACCCCCCCCCACCACCCCCCCCCCCCCTCCCCCCCCCCCACACTCCACCCCAACCCCAGCTCACCCACCCCCCCACATCAACCCTCCCTCCCCCCCCACCCACAACACACCAACCACTCCCACCCAACCACCTCCGCCTCACCTGATCCCCACAGCCCCCTCACACCCACCCCACCACCCCCCCCCCCCCATCTCACCCCCACCCCGCCAGTCCCTCCCCCACCCTCCCACCCCACCCACCCTCCCCACACCGCCCCATCACCTCCCAACCCAACCTCCCAACCCTCACAGCCCCCCCCACCCACAACCCCCCACACCTTCCCACCTACCCCCCCACCCCCCCAACAACCTCCCAACCAGCCCCCACTACCAGCGCACCACCGCGCCCCAGCCCAACACAACCCCACCCCATCCACCCTACCATCACCCAACTCACCAACACCGACCACCACACCCCCTCTCATCCGCCGACGCACACTAACCACCACGCATCCCCACACGACCCCCTTACCCGCTGCACACCACCCCCCACCCCACCAGCCACGCCCACCCCACACCTCCCTCACCCACGCGCACCACCCCCACCCCCCCACTCCCACACCACCCCCCCACCCCCCCGCACAAACGTACCCCACGACGCACCATCCCACACACCAAACCCAACCCACAAGCCCCCAAGCCCCACCCACCCCACCCGACAATGCCACACAACCCACCCTCCAACCATCCACACCTCCCACCCAACCACCCCCGGCCCCCCACCCCACCCTCTCCCCACCCCTCCCCCCCAACCCCTCGCTCCACCCCCCCCCCCCCACCTCCCCCACATCCGACGAAAGACGCCACCCCCTCACAACCCATCCCCACCCCCCAACATACCCCCGCCCTACTACAGCTACCCCCCACCCCCCAGCCCCCCACCCCCCCCAGCCCACCCCCGCCCTACTTACACCCTATACCCACCCCCCAACCCACCACACCAACCCAAACCACCACCGAACCCTCCACCAACGACCCACACCAACCCCACCACCACACATCCACACACCCCCCCACCACCCACCCGCACCCCCCCCACCCCCCCCACTCCCGCTACCCACCCCCCCCCCCCTCAAGCCCCCCCCCCACTCCCCACACCCAACATCCCACCGACCCCCACACCCCCACACCCACACGCCCCCCCCCCCCCCCCCCCCCACACACCCCCCCCACAACGCCCACCACTCCGACCACACCCCCACACCACAACACCCTACCCACCCCCCCCCCCGCCACAACACACCCCAACTCCCCACCACACCCCCACTCTCACCGCCCACCCCATCATCACCCCACACCCAACCCCAACACAACCCCCCCTCCACACACCCCCCCACCGCCACACCCACCAACCCGACCCCTCCCCCCACCCCCTCCCCACCCACCCAACCAGACCCACAACACCCACCCAGCCCACACCCCACCCACCTCACCACGCACACACCCTCCACCCACACACAACCCCCCACTCAACCCCACCCCCACCACCCACACCCCACTAACCCACCCCCACCCTCACCCACCCCACCCCACACCCCACACCCCCCCCACCCCCGACACTCCTACCCCCCCACCCCACAGTCACCCCCTCCCCCCACCCCCCAACACCCTCCCCCAACACCCACCCACCCCCACCCACTTATCCCCCACCCAACACCCCCCACCACCACACCCCCAGCCCCGACCCCGACACATTCACACCCCCACGCCCCCCAAGACCTCCCCCCCCCCCCCCCACACCCCAACCAGGCCTACCCCACCCACAGCCCCGCCCTCCCCACCCCATGACCCGTCCCACCCCCCCAATCACCAACCCTACAACCCGCACCAACCCACACCCACCCCCACCCACCACCCACACACAGACCCTCCCGACAACCACCCCAAACCCCCACCCCCCCTCCCAACACCCCACAGACCTCCCTTCACACCCTACCCATCACCAACCCACCCCCACCCCATCACCACCACCGCACCCACACCCACATCACATCCCACCCCTTACACTCCCACCCAGAACACCCTACACACCACCCCCACCCTTCCCCCACACACCCAGCCATCTCTCCCCCACCCACCCACCGCCCTGGACACCCCCCCCCCAACCCCACCTCACCCCCCCCCCTCCCACGCCCCCCCCTCCAACCCCTCCCCTACACCCCAGCACCTCATCCCCAACTCCAACACTCCCCCGACCCCCAACACTGCCCCCAGCCACCACTCCCATCTACCCACCCCACATCCCCCCCCCCCACCTCGTCCCGCCACCACCACCACCACCTCAGCCCAAACCTCCGACCAACTAACTCATTCTCACTACCACCACACCCACCCTCACCCCGCCCACCACCACCCGCCACCAAGCACCACCCTCCCCCCCCACCCAACCCACCCCCCGACACACACACCCACCACCCCCCCACCCATCCACCCTCACCCCCACCACCCCCCACCCCCCACCCGCGTCCCCCACCCCCCTACCCACACACCACCACCACTATCCCTCCCCTGTCACCCCCAACCCGCACATCCCCCCCCCCCCCCACACCCCCCACCCAGTCCCCACCCCGCTCCTCCACCCCACCCACCACCACCCACCACCACCCACACCACCACATCCCCACACCCCATACCATCTACCCCACACCCAGACCCACCACACCCCACCCACCCACTCACCCCCACCCCCCACCCCCCTCACACCATCCCCCCACCCACCCTACCCCCCACACCACCCACCCCCACCCCCTCCCCTACCCACCCCACCCACCCCCATCCCCCCCCTCCACACACCACACCCACCACCCGCACACCCACACACCGACTAGCCCCCCCCACCCCACCCCCCCCCCCAAACCCAACCCCGCACCCCCCACCCCCAGAACTCCCCCACACACCATGCCCACCCCCCCACGACACCCATCCCCCCCACACTCCCAAACCAGCCACACCCCCCACCAACCCCACCCTCCCCCACACCGACCCCCCCCCACAACACCCCACCACCACCGCCCCCACACACTCTCATCCACACCAACAGACCACCCCCCTCCCCCCCCCTACCCCCCACCCAACCACCCCACATGAGACAACACACCACCCCCACAACCACCCACCCCACACCCACCCCCCCCCACCCCCCCCCCAAACCCCCCGCAACCCCCCACCCACACCCCCCCCCACCTCACCCCCCCACCCCCCACCCTCCCGACTACCCGCACAGCACCCAACACCCCACCCCCCCACACCCCAACCCTCATACCCACACTCTCCCTCCCCACATCCCCCCACGCCCACCCACCCCCCACCCCCCCCTACCCACACGCCCATACTCCCCCCAATTCCTCCCACCTGCTCTAACCCCCGCCACAGACCACCCTGTCAACCCCGCCCCCATCCCATCCCCCCCCCATACCCACAGTCCAGCCCACCCATATCTACCCCGAGCGAAATGCCCCCGACTACTCCCGTCCCCCTCGTTACAACCAATCCCCAATCGCCCCATAGTCTCCAGCCAACCCGCGCCACTGCCCCGAAGTTCTGGGCGACCGCACCCAGCCCCCGTCACCCGCAAGTTGTTAGGAAGTCAGATAACTGACAGAAGTAAAAAGGGTTTAGGGTATAATGTTGTTCCTCCACCCCATCCTTTAATTTATAATCGACCTAAAAAGCTTGATTTGTCTTATTCTGGTCTTGATGAATTCAAAGAGCCTGAATTCAAAAGTTATAGGTCTGAGGAAAGTAAGAAAGAGTCTAACATTGTTTGTGATAAAAAAATCAGATGCTTCTAAGGAAAATTCTAATGACTCTTTGGTAAAAGGACAAGTATCAGAAGACACAAGTAGCTTTGTTGAGTCTTCACTTAATGTTGATAAAGAAACTGTTTTTCTTGTTGATAAAAAGATAGAGTTTGTCAAACCTAAAAAATCATAAAAAACCAGTTAAAAATTCAGTTAGGTATGTTGAGATGTATAAATCACAAAGTCCTAGGGGGAATCAAAAAACTAGAATGGACAGAAGTCCAATCAGCTAGGAAGTGATTTTGTGATGTATAACAAAGCTTGTTTTATTTGTGGGAGTTTTAATCATGTGCAGATTAACTGTAATCACCATCAAAGAAAAAGAATAGTATCTAGAAATAATTACAATAGGGTGGATTATGACTATTATGCCAAAACCACACACCCTAGTGTACACAAGAATATGACTCCAAGAGCAGTTTTGTTAAAAACTGGCCTCACACCACTTAATATTGTTAGGCCTGTTAATACTGCTCACCCCAAACCAGCAGTTCATAGTGCTAAATCAATGTCACATTTTTCTAAACAAGCATAATCAACTGCTTAGAGGCCCTTTTATAAGCAAACAACATTAACTAGCAGATATGTTAATACTACCATGAGACACTATCATACTAAAAGTCCCAGAGCAGGTAATACTACTAGGTCATATACAGAACCAGTTAATGTTGTTAGGGCAAAAAGGGTAAATGTTGTTAAGACCTCAGCATGTTGGGTTTGGAGACCTACCAAACCTAATGGTGCATCACTTGCTTTTAAAAGACACAACTACATTGATGCACAAGGCAGATCTAAGTCAGTAATGGATTGGGTCTCCAAAGGAAACTAATTTCCTTGTTTTTTATGTGCAGGGCAAGCTACTAATGGATGATAAAGGATTTGTTGATAGTGGATGCTCAAAAAACATGACTGGGAACATAGCTTATCTCTCAGATTTCAAGGAATTTGATGGAGGTTATGTTACATTTGGGGGAGGAGCACATGGTGGTAGAATTTCTGGTAAAGGAACACTTAAAACTGATAGTCTTGATTTTGAAGATGTATACTTTGTCAATGAGTTAAAATTTAATCTTTTTAGTGTCTCACAGATGTGTGACAAAAAGAACTATGTCCTTTTTACTAACACTGAATGTCTTGTCTGATGAAAGTCAAATACTTCTTAAAATTCCTAAAAAGGACAACATGTACAGTTTTCATATGAAGAACATTGTTCCTAAAGAGATTTTAACTTGTCTTGTTGCAAAGGCTGCATCAGATGAATCAATGCTCTGGCATAGGAGGCTTGGTCACATTAATTTTAAGAACATAAACAAGCTTGTTAAGGATGTTAATAATGGTGAACCAAAATCTACTGGTGATGATCAAAAGCAGGATGGAGATGGTCCAGATAATAAGAATGATGAACAAGATAAGTCTGATGATGTTAGCAG
>BQNB010041848.1:0-12500 GCA_026074375.1 Tanacetum coccineum
CAAGCATATTTATGGCATTTTATGTGCGTTTTTGGTTGTTTAGGGTCAATTTATTAGGTAAAAGGTATGTGTAATTAAACACATACCAGTAATTCCGTAATGTCGTCACATAAAATGAAATCCTAACAATCTTCCCTCATGGGATGATATACTGAATTACTTACAATATTTTTCTAACAAGTATATAATGATTAAGAACAATAGCTTCCACGAAGCTTTCAATGCTGATGATGTCTTTAATGGTCTTTGATCTGCTAGAAGGCTCAACTTTCTTCATACACTTCTTGTCATCTCGAAGTTTCTGAATTAGCTGCGTGTCTTGAAAACTTCATTTTCCTGAACTTTTGGTCATGTCGAAGTATTCTAGAATATGCTTTTCATTTGACTTTAAGTCTGTACTCTACCATGAATCATCTTTATAGTACCTTGTAGGAGAAATACTGTAATAGGCACCAACTAAGTAACCCATACACTTCTGGTTAAGGAGAAGCTTCTGAATTAGCTTCCCCCTAATTCATGCCACATATTCTTCATTATGAAGCTTTAATAGCTTCCCCCCAAACAAGCAATCCTCTCTTAAGGAGTTTCAAAGCTTTCTTTCAAGCTTAGAATAATTAAGTGCACATCGGAATTAGTAGCAAACCACATCAAATATTTCTCCTTTGATAATAAGCATAGTTATTAATTATTTGGGGGAACATTAACTGGATCAGCAACGTATATTCTCACGCTTGAATAATTCTTCTCACATTTCTTCCCACTAGAAGCTCAAGTAATGCATACCAAAAGTATCAAGATATCTCTTACCCCATGTAGATGAAGAGATGCAACCAGTCTCATTGTATGAAGCCCAAAAACCCAAGGTACACACTCTATCCTATTTATGAAGTCGAAATCGTAGCATCAAAGTTAATTAAGTCCCGGATGTGCGCATTTCTTCCTTTAGGATAATGATGATATTTTTATAACACCTAAGGTTAGCTAAGTCCTGGATGTAGACAATTAAACCCTCCAAGTAGCCGAAATGATAACACCAAAGTCAACTAAGTCCCGGATGTACACATTTCTTCTTGTAAGACACTGACTATCTAGAGAAATCATCTTACCATTGTGTACCTCTTTTATCATCAGAAACTGTTTCTTACATCTCTTCCCCTATGTAGTTGGAATAGTACACCAAAAGCCACGAGTTAAAGCACGGATTTTCTCTGCGGTTATGATGTTAGTCTTCCCGGAATGACCTCAATTAAGAAAAAGGCATGAAGTTCATCACGTGTACTCATTGTGCGTTCAGATGTATGTCTCCTTCGCTCTTGCTGGTTTTGATACCTCAGAATTAGCAAAATATTGTACGCACATATACTTGAAATCTTATGAGAAGAATAAATTAGCTCACATCTATCCCGTGAGAATGAACTGCTAATCAAATCTCTACTCATTAACTCTCTCTGACTATCATTACCAACCCCTTTGTATGCTATTTGAAGTAACCATTGATGGAGTAAACCTGATATACCAAACTTGAAATTGAAGTAGAATTTCCCGTTCTTGTGACTTAAGCTTGCATTAATGTTGGAAGAACAGTGTAGAGAATTTGTGCTCCAAGCAAATCTCTAAGTACTCAATACTTCCCCCAAAGTATGAGACATTCATCACCTCTTGTGATTATCCACATCGTCTTTAACGTGTGACACTGAGTACTACAACGTAACTCCTTTAAGTGATAGTTAACCAGGTCTTCAACCATCCACCCCGACTGCTGGTAACTAGATAAACCAAGTCTTCAACTTAAATCTTAAGCACTGACAAGTTATCATTGAAAGTCATGCATCCAACCAACCCCGACTTCAAGATAAAATAAGAACACGCCTTTGTGAAACCCAACTTAAATCTCAAATAAGTGATACCCAAATCAACTCCGTAGTCACTTAGAAAAATTAATACAAAATCCGGCCATTAAAATTTAAGTTCCAGTGATTCTTTATCAAAAATTAATCCCGGTCTCGAAAATTAATCTAGTCACTTTGTCATCTCAAACCTCGAAAATATCTATTAACCAATTAATATACAAATTCATATGAATTTGTATTAACATGGTTCAGCCCCATATCTCTTTTTGTTATATTAATACACATGTCCAGCCCATTCTAAAATAATAAACTTAGTCCAAGGTTCAACAATACATACAAGCCCATTATCTTATTTAACCTAATCTTTAACATGAAGATATAAGTACTAGAGATGAAAATCCAAACCGGTTTTTTTAAAAACCGGTCGAAAAAACCGAAACCGGTTTTTTTAAAAACCGGTTTTTTTAACCGGTTCGGTTAAATATAACCGAACCGGTTAGACCGTTTTCGGTTTTTTTTTTTTTTTACAATACCGTTTTTTATAGGTTTTAAAACGGTTTTTAACCCGGTTTTTAAAAAAAACCGGTTTTAACCGGTTTTTTTTTTTTTTTTTATAAACTTTAAAAAAAATATATTTTTTTATTTTGGTATAAACCGTTAATAGTTTTTAAAAAAAAAACCGGTTTTAACTACTTGAGTACTTGAGTACACTAATATGTTTTTAAAAAAACACTAATAGTTTTTAAAAAAATTGTTTTAAAAAAACTCGCTTGAGGCGCAGGATTTTGATCCATATTGTAAGCCGCTCCGTGTAGGGTTTTGATTAGAGATGCAAATCGAAACCGGTTTTTTAAAAAACCGGTTTTTTTTAACCGGTTCGGTTAAATATAACCGAACCGGTTAGACCGGTCAACATGGAAGTCAAACTAGCCGTTACATTTTTTTTTAAAAACCCTGTTTTAACCGGTTTTAGTATGTTTCCGGTGCAAATAAAAAGTTATGATTGTATTTGTTTAGTATGTTTACGGTGTATTGTTTAATTAAATGTTTGATAATTAACAAGTTTATTAAATAAATGTTCGAAGTTTTAAATTCCGAAAAAAATTGAACCGGTATAAAAACCGATTCCGAACATTTATAACCGAAAAAAACCGAACCGGTAAAAAACCGATTCCGAAAATTTATAACCGAAAAAAACCGATTCCGAACATTTATAACCGAAAAAAACCGATTTCGGAAAAACCGAAAAAACCGAAACCGGTTATTAGAAAAACCGGTTTTTTTAAAACCGGTTTTCTAATAACCGGAAACCGGTTTTAACCGATTTTTTTTGCACCGCTAGTCACGAGTTAGGTTCTACAAATATACAATTAATAATACGGAGTTGTTTTTTTTTGAACGGCAAAACTTTTATTAGAAAACTAGCAAGAGGCTAGAAGGATTACTTACTAATACACATGGGGCTTTTAAGCCAAGAAATCCAGTTTAACCAAGACTTAGACCTGCTATTCATCCATAAAAAAGACATTTGGACCATAATACGGAGTTGTTTGAGACTATAATAAACTGGATTACCCGCGCGTTGCTGCGGGGCGTTAATTTTTCGCGCGTTGTTGCGGGTCATTGTTATTATTATTTTTTTTTTTAATTTTGTGCGGGTTTATTTTTTCGGTCTCATGTTTAATAGTTTGTTTTTTTTCTTATACGACCTTATGTGTTGGGCCTCATGTTTAAATGTTTTTTTCTTTGGTTATATGTTTTTTTTGTGCGGGTTTATTTTTTCGGTCTCATGTTTAATAATTTGTTTTTTTCCTTATATAAGTTTATGCCCCGCGCGTTGTTGCGGGGCGGTAATTTTTTTTTTGTTTTTTTTGCAAATTTTTTTTTGTCTCATGTTTAATAGTTTGTTTTTTTTATATGGGCTTATGTGTTGGGCCTCATGTTTAAAGCTTTGTTTTTTTTGCTATATGAGTTTTTTTTTTAAATGACACTGTTTAATGCAATTTAAAGTTGTACGTTTGTGACTATGTCGATTATTTTAAAGTTGAATCGGTACTTTTATAATATTTTTTTACCCCTATTTTGTGCCAAAAATTAAAAAAAAAAAAAAATTGGTCCGACCCAAAGTGAGATCCCATTGTACATTAGAAGCACTGTAGCTTCTATTGTACAATGGTAAATGTATGATTTATAACAAGCAAAAGAACCCGCGCGTTGCGGCGGGCCTAATTTTTTCCCGAATAATTTTTTTTTACGTTTCGATGGTTTTTTTTGCCGATGCGTTATGGCGGGGCTAATTTTTAATATTTTCTTTTTTTTTATGATTCGTGGAAAAAAATTGCGTTGGGACGGGCTAATTTTTTCCCGAATATTTTCTTTTTTTGGGACGGTTTTGTAAATTTTTTTACGGGAATTTTTGTGTAAGAAAATCATAAATAGTTAAAAGGTGGGGGTCGTTTTTGTATTTTTTTTTACTTTGGGCCAGATTTTAGGCTATTTTTTTGGCTAATTTTTTCCCGGATATTTAATTTTTTTTTACGATTCGGGAATTTTTTTTTTGCGTTGGGACGGGTTAATTTTTTCCCGAATATTTTCTTTTTTTGGGACGGTTCGATATCTTTTTTTTTTGCCGATGAATGTAAAAAAGTTGTGAACAATAAAAACTTGACGTGTTTTTTTTGTTATTTTTTTTACGGGATTTTTTATGTAAGAAAATCGTAAATAGTTAAAAGTTGAGGGACCGTTTTGTATTTTTTTTTACTTTGGCCAGATTTTTTTGGGCTAGTTTTTTTTACTTTGGACCATATTTTGGGCCACATTTTATGCGAATTTAGGCTACTTGTCGACAAATGTGTATATTTTTAGTAATAATTTGTTTTATATGGCTCATGTGTTTGACCTCATGTTTAAAGTGTTGTTTTTTTTTGCTATATTGGTTTTTTTTAATATAATGGTTTGTACGTTTGTGACCATATCGATTATTTTAAAGTTATTAGGTATCGAAGATGTTTCCGCGGATATTTTTTTATCTGAATAAATCGGAACTTTTGTAATATTTTTTTTCCCTCCTACTTTGTGCATACAAATTTTTTTAAAAAGAACAAAAACAAAATAATTTTAAAGAAAAAAAAAACTAAAATCGGGCTAACCCAAAATAAGAGCCCGTTACTGTAGCAGGTGGCCCGAAGTCTAAACGACTTCGCTTTTGTCCGTAAATGTGTATATTTATAATGTGATATAGAAAACCAAACGAAAAAAATGTTATATAAGCCCAAAAGAAATGGGCTTAGCTTGGTTTGCAATATAATGATGAATACCAATAAAACAATCCAATTTTTGTTCACTTAGTTAGGCTTGAGTAGTAGTTTTATGCCATTGGGCTTTAAGTTATGGCATATACTCGCAATGTATACGTTTTTGTAGGTTATGTTATTTGTGGATTGCATTTGAGTGTTCTTCGGTTCGGTTATTTTGATCAAAAATTTTTTTTCAGTAAAATTGAAAATTGAACTAAAATGAATTTAAATTGTATATAAAAAGTACTCATATTTTGGGAAATTAGGTTCGTTTTTGTTATTGCAAAATGATATTCAAACCAAATCCGAATATTTAATTCGGTAGAGTTTTGAAAAATACGGGTTCCGGTTCCTGTGTAAACACACCTAGTTGCCTTTAAACACAATGGAAAGAGTCAAAATGATAAAAAAAAGTCGCCCACCGTGGGGCTCGAACACACGACCACAAGGTTAAGAGCCTTGCGCTCTACCAACTGAGCTAGACGGGCTTCTTTTTTTATTTCTATTTCCATTCTAAAAGTTGCCAAATTTCGGTTAGCGGTAAAAAAAGTCCACATATATCACAAAGGGATTTAGCCGTACAATAGCAACGTACTTTCGATTTTGTTCCATCTTGGTACGTGAACTTTTTTTTGTTCCACTCAAAAAAAAGATTATACGTGTGTTAAGAGATGAGTTGACCAAATGAGTCATCATCTATTTAAACAACTCAAGCACAATGACCGTTGGTTTGTGGTCATTATGTATGATTATTATACGACTAGAAATATTATCGGAAGGGGCACACACAGAATACGACCAAGAGTATGGTTTATTGATGCGTAATTTCTTTTAAATAAAAACTACGTCAGGTTTTACATTTATAAAACCATAACTACCTCGACTATTCCTACGCACTAAAGAGCAGTGTACCCTATCGTGTATAGCGTAGCGATTGGTAAGTATGAGTGTCGACCCAAAGAACAGTTTGTGGTTTGTGTCTCTAATCATCTAATTGATTTTATTAATCTACCTAAGAAAACAGGAAAGAAAGCTTGTTTGAATATTTTAGATTATTGTCTAGCTGTTTTGGTGGTAAACCTAGTTTGTCGAAAAGGGAATTGGTATAGTGATGAACAATTAGAAAGGAAAAACGCAATTAATTACTATGATCTCTAGTGCAATGTCTTATCGCCATCTTAGATGGGGACTAGAATCATTAGGTCCAATTTGATAGTTGAAACCTAACTTATGTCTACTGAGTGGAATGGACTCGCAGGGAGAATTAACCTATTCTCAGTATACAGTTATTAAGATTTATTTTAACTTATAAGACCCGCTTATTCTAACAGGTGGTTTCCTTGTTAGCTCGTACTCCTAACCGGGAATTAATGCTAAGGGCTCGCCTCATAGGTCACGGTCGAACAGTTACGAGTATAAGTCACTTTGCAATCAGTCGCGTGCACAAGGTTTGGGATACACCTAATACACACTTTTAGTGCGCGCTCAACCTTATATCAAAACCAATTAAAGAATCCAAGGATTTCTAAGTGCACTAAATAAATTAATAAAGAACGCAATAAAACAACGAGATCATGACATATTAACCGAATGGATAATAAATAATCAAATGCCGAATAACAAACGATAAATCATAACGAGTAATCATAACATCAACAAATTAAATTGCTAAATCAAAATAATAATAATTAAATTGATCATAATATGTTGAAGTACAAATACAAATTGTGCCAATTGAGTGCTATCGATCCCGTAGTCGAACGCCATGGCAAACCTTGAAGAGTTTGCCTTACACCAAGCAAGCACCTTGCCTGCTCAAAAGTTCGCTCTTCTTTTTGATCGGCTGTCCACCGAATTCGAATGGAAGAATCCATATGGCATTCATTTGTTTAGTATATATACTACATTTAGACTTTGGTGTATTGGCGAGTTTGGTCCCTCGAGTATATGGTGTAAAATGAAACATTAATAATATTTTGCACACTTTCCGTCCCTGTGATTTTACGGTGTAACCAAATACATGGTTACGCCGTAACCTTCTTGACGCGGCTTTCCTTCTTTAAGAGATATTTTGGTTACGGCGTAATTAATAATCGCGTTGCGCCGTAACCCTTAGTCAATTATCAAAATCTTTTCCATAATAAACGATTACGGCGTAACTATATATGACGTTACGTCGTAAAGCCTCATCAGCACCGAATCATCATATTTAATAAATAATCACGACTTTGATTTCTTTCCTCGAATATTATCACGGCGTAACCAGTAGTATTGTTACGCCGTAATGCTATTTTAGTCATGATCTTCTTTCCATAGTAATGGTTACGGCGTAACTATATGGGACGTTATGCCGTAACGCCACGTCAGCACCGAATCTTCGTAATAACTAAGTGGTTATGGCGCAACCCAGCTGGCCGTTACGCCGTTACATCTTCAATGCTTCCAATTCGGCATCATTAATTAATAAAAATATAGTACCCCTACTAAATAATATAGTAGTGGTACTATTCTTCATTTGGCCTGTAGACTACATTATGTAGAAATATCATAGCCCTCCATAATATTTTAGTACCTCTACTAAATAAATTATATTAGTACTAAATTTGCCCTTTTTCGCTATTTTCCGTTCCAAAGCCTTAATTTTCATGAATTCACAAAATAATTGAAATAAATATCGAACTCATATAAAATTGATATATAACATGAAAAAGTATTAAATATTTGACGTTTTCATTTTATATATATATATATATGTGTGTGTGTGTGTGTGTGTGTGTGTGTGTGTGTGTGTGTGTGTGTGTGTGTGTGTGTGTGTGTGTGTGTGTGTGTGTGTGTGTGTGTGTGTGTGTGTGTTATATTTATTAAATATATAATATGTTTAACGAAATGTATTTAACGATCGCCAGTTAACCGTTAAACGTTATTAACTAACTAAACGCATGTTAAATACAAAAGAAGGATGATGAGGTGTCATTTTATACACTTTTCGGGGTCATTTAACCCCTTAAATCGTGCATTTATGCCCAAAATAGGTACTTAATCGTTCCTTTTTAGGTATTTAGCATTTGGAATGCATTTGGAGAAAATACACATGACTTGGGCTCATTTGGAGAAGAAACTGACAAGATTACGAACCAACACCAAGACTCTTCAAGATTTAAAGTCTTAGAGCCTGGAGACGGCGTCACCATTCATACACGACGCCGTCACACTTCATCTAGTGACGACGTCACGACATCTCTTGACGGCGTCAGCCCGCACCGACTCAACTCGGATCTAGAAGATTTTACTTTATGACGGCGTCACGATTAAAACGCGACACCGTCACAATGATATTATTATAAATATAGAGCTGAAATTAGCGTTTCATGTGTGTAACTTTAGAGTAAAAAAAGAGACGAACCCTAGTTCGTTTGCAGCTTATTAGGACGATTTTAGGGCTTCAAAACCCTATTATACCTCATTCAATTCATGTTTTAATCAAGTAAGAGTATCTTAATCATTCAATATGTCTTATTGTTTGATTCTTTATTGTTCTTGCTTTATCTTTAACATGCTTGGCTAAAACCCTTATTGTATTCATTTATAATTATATGAAACCTAGAATGTAGATCTTAATGGTGTTGCTTCTTGTGATGAATAGGCATGTTAGGCTTTAGAAAACCAGCTTTTGTCTGTATCGCTGTTGATATGTCTAGGGAAACATGATTGTGTAGAAAGGATACCATCAGGTAACAGTCTTCATACTACCTTGCCTCTTATATGGTTGATCCACTTTTAATATATTTCAAATGCATTTAATATACTCTTGAGGGCCGGGTAATAGTCTTCATACTACCTTGCCTCTTATATGGTTGATCCACTTTTAATATATTTCAAATGCATTTAATATACTCTTGAGGGCCGGGTAATAGTCTTCATACTACCTTACTTTGTGTTTTGCCTTAACGGAATATAAAATAGACGGAGGGTTCGTGTAATCTGTTCATGACTTAGGAAATAATTACATAGATCATCACAAGTGTGACAAAGCAACAACACTAGGAGAAGCAATCTAGAGAGTAATACATGATTAAATGAATACAATCTTTTTATTATATGGTTATCACCATTAGCATAGTTTATTATTTAGTTTAATAGCTAAAACCAACCAAACCTCTCAAATATATGATTTTACTGCTTTTCTATGAAGCGGGAGGTAAGTGGTATACTTTCAAGCCTGATCAAAACAATCTTGGTGACACCTATAATCTATCATGGAGAAGTCACCCAAACCTTAGGTAGAGACAACCCCAAAATTTTCAAAATAATTTTTCAAACCCACTTAACCGGTTCCAACACAACGGTTTAATCCCAAACCGTTCCTTCAACAACCGTCCTCAAAACTTTAACAATGAATCAAATCTTGAAGGATTGGTATCCGATTTTACGGCATCTCAAGATGCTAGACTGTCTAAGTTTGAAGCCGATTTCAAACAACAACAAAGCGAGATGACCAAAAAAATTGACATAGTGTTGAAGGCCATCACCGATCGAATAGCAGGAGCACTACCTAGCGATACGGTTAAGAACCCAAAATTGAGTACTTCCCTAGTTTCGTCTGCTCGTTCTTACCTGACAATTGATCCCCAATGCTCATCTCACCCCTCCACCTCAATCAATGCTATCAAGGCACATTCCAAGGAGGCAACCATTTCCCAAACAAGCCTGCTGCGACCCGGAATGGAAATCGAAACGCAACAACCGGAAGAACCCGAACCAACCCTTGAAGAAGAATTCCAGGATCTACATCTTAACCTACCGGTTCTCAAAGTCCTAGCTCACGCTCCGATCTATAATGCTATATTGGATAAATACGTGAAAAGCTTAGAACTAGGCAAAAACGGGTCAGCATTCGTCCAAAGAGAAATACCAGCAATGATGGAAGACCCCAGACTATTCACTCTACCTTATAGACTAAGGGACTAAAAACCTTTCAACACCTTGGATGATTTAGGATAGTGTGTAAACATAATCCCACTTTACCTCTTCAAAAAGCTCAACATTGGACTGTTGGAAGAGACTGACCATATTTTCGGATTAGCTGACGGGACCAAATCCTACCTTGTTGGAATTGTTAAAGACGTAGAAGTACACATAGAAAAACTAAAACTATTAAATGATTTCTACGTGATTGATATGAAGAAGGACCCCAAAACCCCTCTGCTAGTTGGAAGAAGATTCCTAGCTATCGCCAACGCAGTTATAGATTGTAAGATGGCCAAAATAGCATAGGAGAAGGAATCACTAGGTCAGTATTCGAAGTAAAAGGAGTCAATTTAGGTGAGGAGGAAGCACCTTATTGGACCACACTTGGAAAAAAGGAATCATACAAACCACGACCTCGCTTGGATGGAGTAGGCGCACGAACCCCTTATTATGCTAGGAAGGACTTCTTAGACTGCCATTTACCCGGAGAATGGGAAATTGCTAGAGATGTCGAGCTCAATCCTTTTAAGGATACCTTAGTATTTTGGAGGATGGTAGAATTTTTAGGATCCATACCTATTAACCTCAAGAGTAATATGTGGGAATCGGAGGACCTAATTAAAAACCCGATTAGGACAAACCACCCAAAACAGAGATGGAGCATGGCATGCCAAGATTAAACTGATCGATCCAGACGAAGAGGAGTTTACCAAAACCCTACAGTCAATTCCCACCACTAGGAAGCTCTCTGAAAGAGAAAGTCCAAGGGAAATCATCGTGTGTGACTTCGAGTCTAGCTACAAGACTCGTAAATAAAGAAAAGCGCTTTTTGGGAGGCAACCCAATATTTACTTTTCCCGCATATTAGGAGTGTCTTGTGTTTTAATTCTTTATTGTTTGTTTTATTATGTTTGAATTATTTGTAATCATGCTTTGTTTGTTTGTAACTTCATCTTATTTGCAATCAAAGGTATTTTGCAAAAAAATAAGTGTTGGGGAAATATCCAGTTTTTAGAACCAAATTCAAACATTTAAAATGAATTGTTTAGATTAATTCACTTCAGTTTTGAGTCATATGATTGAACTGTTAATTCTGAGATTGTTATGTAGCATTTTGTAAAGGAAAATAACTTATAAGATTGAGTGCAGGAAACATTTTTCATCAAAAACGAAAATGAGTTTTAACAAAGTGAGGAGACGGCGTCATTGATTTAACGCTGGGACGCCGTCACCGCTGAACTTTGACGGGGTCAAGATATTCCTGACGGGATAATTCAATCCCCCAGTTACAGGAAAACTCAAAAATTTTAAGTATTTTTGAAAATAAAACTTGTACAACACTTAAGAAAGTTGTAATTCTTTTATAAACTTCATAACCATGAGTTTTACAATTTCTCTCATCCTATCTTTACTGCTTTATAGAGTCAACCCTAATTTCACATTGTATATTATTTTATAGCTTATTTTATTCTTGGTTGTATGAAATGATAAATACCCTTTTCGGGGAGGTCTTGGTTGATCAATAATAAACTTGATGGATCATTGTGTAGTTTTAGTGTAGAGAAAGTAGATGGAGAGGGGATGAACACAAAAAGATGAAAGACTTAGATTAAGGGGGAAAAAGAAAAATGACATATTCCACCCCCTTCATGGAGTAGGCCAGAGGTGGTATTTACAAAAGAAAAAGCTAACTATTCCTAGTTAACATAAATGACCCTGCGTACACCACGCAGTGTCCAAAACTAATCCAATTCACGTGTTATGACGCACAGACTTCACTATAGTGAGGCCTACCAATCCACTCCAAAGATGGCTGTCACACGTGAATGGTTTACAATGTTCCTACAAGCAAAAATAAAGAATAATGATAAGATGAAGTCAGTGTCCTGGATGGAATATCTTTGACGATCTACTTGATACTCCAGCTTTATTTCTTCAGCTTCGTAGAACGAACGAAAATGTTTGAGGATGACATAGAAGTGTTCTCTACGAACACGGTTTTGATTGGATTTTGCACATAACTTCCTGACTATGATTCAAAAATTTCTTCATACGTTCTGGTCATCACGAAAGTTTCTGATTAGCGCATGTCTTGAGAAAGCTTCA
Organism: Tanacetum coccineum; assembly: GCA_026074375.1. NCBI lineage: Eukaryota > Viridiplantae > Streptophyta > Magnoliopsida > Asterales > Asteraceae > Tanacetum > Tanacetum coccineum. Next base: position 12,221 of record BQNB010041848.1, read on the forward strand.
TTTTCTTGCACTCCTGGTCATGTCGAAGATTTCTAGAATCTGCTTCTCATTTGTCATCTTTGAAGTTCCCTCATCCGAATACTTTGGCTTTGATATGATTTAATGCTTGAAACTTCTTCAGCTCACCTCCCAAACAGGACACCCTTATACTGATAAGAATTAGTACACGATCTTAAGGGAGGGATGTATCATCAAATGTCTCACTTAGGAAGCATCCCGTCTTGATTGAAATTCAGCCCAAAGTACACATTTTCTCCCTTTACCGAAGTCGAAACGTGAC
>BQNB010041848.1:17500-46502 GCA_026074375.1 Tanacetum coccineum
TAGGATTAACCCATGTTTTAAACCTGTAATTGTTATGATGGTCACACCGATCATATAACTATCCCACACCCTTGCCATGTACTCATTTTTAGTGCAGGATACCTCTAGTACAACTCTCCGAGCCTATCCTTTTCACGGTTCTCGTAATTTTCTGGTGGATTCCAGGTTATTAACGAAGAGCATTGTCACCCTTAAACCAATCGTTACACCCAAATCGCCTTATCATACCTTGTATGTACTCGCTTTTAGTACATTATTGTGTTTAACCTAAGTTAATTATTTAAGTACACGGTTGCTAAGTCCTTATCATTGTAAATACTGTTTTGGGACGATTGGGATTCATGGTAGTATTTATTTCGTGGAAGAATGGGGAAGAAAAGTTAGATCAATACCCTCATATGTTTGTTAGATAATCTCCATGTTATTTTGATCCACCTCAAATCGGGTCATTAATTAGATTGTAAATATCGAGTATGTAAAAGCTAAAGTGTAGGGGTACGTGTTATAAACCCCATGTTATGATGTATTATGTTTAAAAAAATAGAAAAAAGAGATTGATGTAGAGTTTGTATATCTTCGTCCGAGTCTTGGCTTAGCAACAAAACCAGCGTGTATTCGTATAAATAGTTAGCTAACCATTCCACTTCAAATTCACCCGAAGCCACCCAAATGTATCCCATCCGTTTCCGTTTCCATTATATGTTATCTTACACCTACACCCCACAACCCTTTAAAAGACCTCTTAGATAGTAATGAATAATGCTTGCGCCTAGCGGTGAAGGTTTGATCCTTTACCAAACCTATGTTAATTTATATGCTATGACAGGTAATGAGTGGTGATTTTTCGTTTCCCCATTATGTTATAATTCATTATACACCCGAGAGAAAGAGAGAATCCCAAACATTTATGTGAGGTGCTAGTGTATGCTTTCCGTGTTTTTAATTACGTGGTCTAAAAGGTTGTGTTATAAAATACTTTTAAAGAGTAGGTTAAATGACCCTAATACTGCTATTGTCTAGGTAGAAAAGCCCATTTGCTTGAGGACAAGCAAATCCCAAGTGTAGGGGTATTTGATAAGGTGTCATTTTATACACTTTTTCAAGGTCATTTAACCCCCTAAATTATGCATTTATGCCCAAAATAGGTACTTAATCGTTCTTTTTTAAGTATTTAGCATTTGGAAGGCATTTGGAGGAAATACACGTGACTTTGGCTCATTTGGAGAAAAACAGACAAGATTACGAACCAACACTAAGACTCTTTAAGATTTAAAGTCTTAGAGCCTGGAGACGGCGTCACCATTTATACACGACGTCGTCACACTTCATCTAGTGACGGCGTCACAACATCTCTTGACGGCGTCAGCCCGCACCGACTCTACTCGGATCTAGAAGATTCTACTTTATGACGGCGTCACGATTAAAACGCGACGCTGTCACAGCGATATTCTTATAAATATAGACCCGAAATTAGGGTCTTAGGTGTAACTTTAGAGTAAAAAGGGAGACGAACCCTAGTTCGTTTGGCAGCTTATTAGGACGATTTTAGGGCTTCAAAACCCTATTGTACCTCCTTCAATTCATGTTTTAATCAAGTAAGACTATCTTAATCATTCAATATGTCTTGTTGTTTGATTCTTTATTGTTCTTGCTTTATCTTTAACATGCTTGGCTAAACCCCTTATTGTATTCATTTATGATTGTATGAAACCTAAAATGTAGATCTTAGTAGTGTTGCTTCTTGTGATGAATATGCATGTTAGGCTTTAGAAAACCAGCTTTTGTCTGTATCGCTATTGATATGTCTAGGGAAACATGATTGTGTAGAAAGGATACCATCGGGTAACATTCTTCATACTACCTTGCCCCTTATATGGTTGATCCACTTTTAATATATTTCAAATGCATTTAATATACTCTTGGAGGCCGGGTAATAATCTTCATACTACCTTACTTTGTGTTTTGCCTCAATGAAATATTAAATAGACGGCGGGGTCGTGTAATCTGTTCATGACTTAGGAAATAATTACATAGATCATCACAAGTGTGACAAAGCAACAACACTAGGAGAAGCAATCCAGGGAGTAATACATGATTACATGAATACAATCTTTTATTATATTATTATCACCATTAGCATAGTTTATTATTTAGTTTAATAGCTAAAACCAACCAAACCTCTCAAACATATGATTTTAATGCTTTCTTATAAATATAAAATGCAAAAATAATCTTCTCTCAACCCTTATAATTCTGTTAGACCGTGATCAAACCTTCCCAACCTATTCCCATAGAGAACGATAACAACCCTCGAGTCTTGCCTATAGTACTACTACACCGGTTAGGTACTCTGCCTAGGGAGTTGTAAAACTTCTTGTAAAAGTCCCTTATGACGACCGCGCCAAACACTCAACGTTAAAATATCTGTTCGCTAAGCAAGATGCTAAGCCTTGTCTTATCAGATGGATTTTACTTCTCCAAGAATTTGATATCGTGATCAAAAACAAGAAAGGATCAAAAAATGTCGTTGCAAATCATATATCGTGAATTGAAATCCAAATCTAGATGAATTAAGGGATGAAGACATGGATGATAATTTCCCTGATGAAACCCTCATGAATATCTCTACCAATGACAACGAAGAAATTCCATGGTTCGCAGACTTCACGAATTATCTCGTTGGAAGAATTCTCATAAAAGGATTGACTTATGCCCAACGATGCAAGTTCTTCTCAGTACTCAAGAATTATTTCTAGGATGAACTGTATCTCTTTAAGATGTGCCTAGATGGGATCATCTGGAGATGTTTTTACGGTTTTGAGACCCAAAACATTGTTGATGAATGCCATCATGGCCCGATTGGGGGACACTATGTCCTTTCACCTTAACCAAAAATGTTTTTGATGTTGGTTTCTATTGGCTGACAATTTTCAAAGAAGCTCATACTCTAGTCCAAAACTGTGATGCTTTTTGATACTTTTGTAGTCTTTCACGAAGAGATGAGATGCCTCAAAACAACATCTAAGTCAGTGAAATATTTGACATGTGGGAAATTGATTTCATGGGACCATTCCCTAAATCCTATAAGTTCAAATAATCATCGTTGCTATTGATTACGTGTCCAAATAGGGGAAAGCAGAATCTCTACCCATGAAAGATGCACGAGTTGTAATCAATTTTTTGAAAAAGCTTTTCTCTCGATTCAATATTCCAAAAGATCTAATAAGTAACAGAGGTACTCACTTCTGTAACAAACAAATGGTGAAAATCTTAAAGCGATATGGAGTTCATCATCGCTTCGTTACAACCTATCATCCACAAACCAATGGCCAAGACGAAAACACCAATAGAGCCTTAAAAAGAATACTTGAAAATGGTTAAGGACAATCCTTTCATTTGGTCAAGGAAACTTGATGACGCTCTGTCAGCATTCCGTACGACATACACAACTCCAATCAACACAATACCGTACCGGTAGTTGTGTGGAAAAACATGTCACTTGCCATTCGAAATCGAACATCGCGCCGGCCTTAAAAAGCTGTAATCCCGATCTTAAAATCGCTAGAGAAAAACGATTCCTGCAATTGCATGAACTCGATGAACTCAGACTCCAAGCTGATGAGAATTCCAAGCTTTACAAAGCTCGAACCAAGGCCATTATCATGATAAAAAATTTGAATCCGTAAAGAATTTAAAGCCGGAGACACAGTGCTCTTATTCAATTCAAAGTATAAATTCAAAGCTCCTAAGCTCAGATCTAAATGGTATGGATAATTCATACTCAAACAAGGTTTTCCATCTGGATATGTTGAGTTATATGACAAACACAAAGGAAGCTTCATTGTCAATAAACACCGTATTAAACTCTACCATGACGAGGAGCAATAGAATGAGTTGTCGATTAAGGAAATTCGCTTCATGTGCGAAAAAGGAAAATGAAGTAGGAGGAGTACGAGTTTGGCTGATGACTCGTGAATAAAATAAGCGCTTCTTGAGGGGCAACCCGTGTATTTTTAGTATTTTATTTCTTTATTAATTTCTATGTTTACACACTGATTTTATCTAACCTATATTCAAGCTTAAGTGTGTAGGTGTATCATTACTTTTCTTTTTTAAAAAGAAGCAAAAATAAAAAAATATTGTGTTTTTCGTATTTTGTTTGTGTAAGATCACTGCATGTGAAGATTATGAGATGCCAGGACCATATGGAGCTCAATTGCGATTTCTCATGCCCGGAAGTCTGGTTTTCTCTTAATCTTATTTCCTTATTTTTCATGCTTTGAAATTCGTTTTGTCGCATTGAGGGCAATGCTAAACTTAAGTGTGGGGGGATTAAATAAGGAAAATGAGACCGATTTTTAATTTTTCATATTTTTGGGCTAATTTTTAAATTTTTTATACTTGTTTTCCTTGGTGATCTAGTTGTTTTCACGCTTTTAGGATACTATACTAGAATAACTAGATCAATCTACTAGTAAAATCTGTAATTTTTGAAAAATTGAGATGTGTCCCGATTAATATTGCAATCCATTATGGGATCAATAACATTTGCTAGCACATTTTATAGCTCTTCCACTAAATTATGAGGATTTGAGTCTGTTTCTTATGTAGCATACATCTTTTACGCTCAATCTTTTTCTGATGAGTGTGCCGATGATTTTATTTGTTCTAGAACTTTTACTTGTAAATCATTACGAATCCGAAGTGAGATCACACTTGTGTGATAATAAGTGTTTGTGCGTGATAAAGAAGCAAATTAGAAAAAAACCAAAATGGCCTTCTATTTACATCATAAATGCTATTAGCTAGCCATCTTGGTTAGTTAACTACTTTTTTGGAACCCATTTGTTAGTGCTCTTTTTTAGCACTAGATACCCCTAGAAACACATGCTGAGCCATCCCAAGCTTAATTAATATATCCACCAAAGAATATACACCATATAGCGTAGCCTTACCTCAGTTAAAGTCTATTGGTTGGTTGCTAGCTACTTGGATTGATGGTTGTTATGTGAGAATTTCTTATGAATTTTGAGGAAGTTGCTAACGCCATGTCTTATGACATTTTGTTTGCTACATGCATATGATGATCGTAGACTGGAGGATTGGTAAAAAAATGATGAATAAAACCAATGTACTATATATTATAAAGATGAAGGAAGAAGAAAAAAATTGATGTATCGATTAGCCAATGTGCTAAGACGTGATACAAAAAAATAATAAAGTGCATCATCGTTCAAAATTCATACGGAAAGTGGAATGTGGTAGCTAGCAACGCTTGGTTTGTAGACTTTCGACTTTTTCATTACAAACCTTACTTTATACATTCCCATGCCTTATCCATAACCACTTAACCCGAAGCCTAAATTATACAACCCGACAAATGCTTTTATATATATGTACACTTGGTGTTTATGCCTCATCGGTTTTATTTTGTTTCTTATACAAGCTGATGGTAATGAATTTAGTCCCGACTCACCTATGAGTGTGATTTCTCTGACTTACTCCACCAAATAATAAAATAAGTGATGAGTGAATTATAGTTCATTTCTTTTTCGTGAGGTGCATAGAAATGTAAGTCAAGCAAAAAAATCAATGGGAATTGTCAAACATCTCGATTTTTCACTAATAAAGCGTAAAACGATAAGTCCTATCTCGTACATGTACTTGGTAGACTTGCATCATATTTTTGGAATCATTCTTATGTACCATGTGGATTTGTTTTCTTTAAGCTCTAGATTTGCTTGAGGGCAAACAAAGTTTAAGTGTGGGGGGATTTGATAATGCTCAAATTGTACATATTGTTAGTCACGTTATCCGTACTTTTGTATACATTATTTGGTTATTTTTATATGGTTTTGTTACTTAATCATATCAAAGTGTGTATGCAAGTCTATATATAGCCAAATATAGGAAAAAGAGGAAAAAGACAAAGAAATGACGAATAAAATAGATGTTATACAAGTACGAAGAATCCTGCATCAAGAATCAACCTCGAGAAGTATTTCACGAGTGAAAAGAGTCAACCATACAAGCTTCTAAGCCTCAAAATGAAGAACAAGTCGAGTTTAATTAAAGAATAAACACCCACGATCGATAAATATGCAAACGGGAAGCTAAAACAAGAAAAAGACAAAACTATAAAGGCGAAAGTGAATCTAGACGCAAGGCTGGTCTCTCAGGTCATTTTGACCAAAAGTCTACTCAAAAACTCATCCAAACTCGCGACCCGAGCTCGCAGACTTTTGACCTGAAGCTGACATTTGAGTCAAGCCTCCCGGCCTAGCCATCTAGACGCGAATCTGGATGGATTTCTGTTTTTTTTCCAAGTTTTGTTTGATGCTCCATGAACGATCAAGACCCTTCTAGAATGGTTTTTCCTGGCACTTGACAACCCTTAATTCCCAAGTACATCATTTAATAACCCTAGGGCTTAGTACTAGTATAAATAAGGTCATTTGGCCATTGTCTTCACACACACTTCCATCATTTTCTCTACCTATCATTTCAAGAACTCCCCACTCTCTCTCAAAGCCAAATCCCTACCCTAAAATTCCAGGAAATTCATAGAAGCTAGAAGGAATAAGGAAGCATCATTTGGAGGTCAAGAACATCAAAGTATCATCACCAATCCTTAAGGCATCAAAGCCTCATCCTTTGTAATCTTATTACAATCTTTGTAAGACCTTTCAATTATGTTTTCTAGTGCTAAAGATTATGAGTTTTTGTCTTTGTTTGCTATGAGTGGCTAGTGCTTTTGTGCACTTATAGGACAATGTTTGTGTTATGAATATTTTTTTTTGATTATGATAACATGTTTTGATTCAAATTCAAGCTAGTTCCAAGATCTATCTATGTTTATGTTTCGTAGTGACATTGTTTTATCAAATCGGGTTGGTTGTTAAAAGTTTCATAGGTCGAAAGGGTTATTTCTAACAATCAATTGTGGCCTTTTTTCTATGATTGGCTACCTTTTATATTGACCATTTCTTAAGTGATTTGATCCAACAAGAAACATAATTGTTGGTGTTAACATGTTTGTGAAACGGAAAGTGAATCAAACTTATTAAAACTGAACTGGTCTTGAATTGAGTGGTTGAATTTAAAGCTTGCTTTTATTATTTTATATCTTGACGAGGATCGAGAGTCTTAAAAACAATAGATTAGATCTCCATCCAATTATCATAATCATCTTGTCAAAGAGTTTATCATAATCTTGCAAATCGGATTATCCAAACTAGTCCAATCATGTGTAGTTTTAATCAATTGAATCTTCGTTAATATTATCTGCTTTCTAGTTTGTTAATTGCTCAATTTTTCTTTAAAAACATCATCAATTACGTAAAAATCTCCACGAACGATACCGGATTACCATCCAAACCTCTTGCTACTACGGATGAGTACACTTCCTCGTGTTTGTTGCCAAGAAGGCTGGTAATCGTGTAATAAATTTAAAACTTGAACACATCGTGACACATCAAAACTCTTCTAGAATGTGACCAAATACCTTGTAACTCAAACACCTGGGAGGTTTACACTCATACTCAACACGTATAGTGCACATATAGAACCCCACACCAACCAGTTTTGGCATAGCCACCACGATATCATCTTTGAACTCCTTTGGCTCAAAGCTCAATCAATGCTCTAGCATAACCTGACCTACCCCATGATTGGATGCACATGTTAGATGTATAGGAGTCAAGCATCAAGGGAGTACTAAGTTTAGTAGCGATGGAACTCAAACCATCCTTGCTAAATGCCGTCATAAGAACACCATGAAATTTAACCCAAAACGTAACATTACCAACATCTTCTTTAATAAGTTCACATCTGGATTCTACTTTTTTAAGATAAATTGATTATTGCAAATGAACCAAGGACCATTCTAAAGCATTCCATCATTCCATCCTTAGAGCTAAACTTGAAGAAAACAACCCGTTAGACGAGTTTAACAGAGATTTGACCAATTCATATTTACTCCAAGTGTTCTTAACATAGTTATGAAGAACAAGGTAAGCCATTAGTTTTCTCAAAAAGAAACCATAAACTGTATTAGCATAATGTTTGCTAATAGCTCATATAGATTCCAACAAGATAGCCACATCAGCCCTGTTACCCATCGGTGCAATTAAAGTGCGGATATTCACACACTTCCTACTCGATTCACCGGTAACTAATTTAGCATAGAAAACAGGCCATGAGAGAATTAGAACAACATTATTAGCATCACTAGTATGAAAATCAATAATATTAATTGAAATAGTACCTATGTTCAGATCAGCAGTAGAACTAACCAGTGTCTTCCCCACATTCCCTTCGTGTGTACCTTTTTTATTCCAAGAATATATCTCGTCCAAAATAAAGGACACCACAAAAGTATCCTTAATTGTATCATTAGCCGAGCCATGTTGTTTTTCCTTCACTCCTCTCCCTCTCCTACCCCCTTTCTGAATAAAAAAACCGCATTCCATACCCGTCACATAAGAACCCTAAGAAAACCAGTAGCAACGGTACCAAACACTTTGACAACAATCCTAAATTCGCTTAGCAATTTACCACGTCTAGTATTATCTAAGTCGACGCACAAAGCCTAAGGGGGTCTTGTAGATCGTTTAGCACCAACTTGACAAAACCACGACTGGTAATAACGAATAGTTTATTCAATCAACACCAAACAAACAAAGAGCATAATAAAAACCCAAGCTGACCTAAAGCGATTTAGGTTAATACAAACCAAGCTCCTCACAAGTATAATATATCAGAATTACTACCAAGAATAAACTTTATGAATTTAAGGCACATGGACAATATAAAAAATGAATCCCAAAAGTAAATGTCAATGAAAAACCCTAATCCAAAAAACTTTTGTTGATTAATTAATCCTTAAGATCTTAATGTAAATCAAGAACTTAAATAATTAATAACAAACAAAGGTTGGTTGAAATTAAATATGTTCGATTGGTAGGGGATGTAAGGGTTTTAAATTTTTCTCCTTTTTTCTCTAGAGCTATGTCGAGGGGGGACTCAGTACTTGATCAACAAGATTACCATTTCCAGAAAGGGCTAGGCTTGGGGAGACAAAGATTAAACTTCTGGAAGAGATAGATGGTCTCAAGCTTCAATGCAAGATGCTTAAACATAATAGGGCTGAGGTGGTCATTAAGATTATTCCTTACATAGCAATGGATATATATCATAGTGATGAGGTGAGATCGATTGTGGGAAATTTGGTGAAAGCATCCATCTTCCATGGCAGGTGCAAAGCTCTCGAGGAGGTTGTTGAGACGAAGAAACTAATGGATTTGTCTAAGGTTTTATGTTACCGTGCCACTATTAAAATGGAATATGAAGAGGTCGACAATGCTTATGTTACCGCAGATTACCCCTTTCTCATCGAAGCAACAAAGGACCCTTCATCAACCATCGAAATGTTGCTATCCAAAAAGCCCTATAAGCTGAAGCCTCCATCTCCAAGTAAGAAGTCCTCACCATTGAATTCTCCATCTACTTCAAAGAAACCAGATTCTCCTACAAAGGAATGAAGACTGCAATATTGGCAGGTATTTGCCCCAAGGGTGGCATGTACCATTTTTAAGACAATTTACTTTATGCTATTTAGGCTACAACCTATCTTTGAACAAATTTTAGTTTCTATCTTTTGGGATTTGACCGTATGTTAATATTAATCATGTTAGGACCTAGTACTTTTAACTTATAAATGGAGGTTTATGGGAATTGACCCTCTTTTGTTATCATGCTTGCTTTCTCTTACGTTATTTTTCAACGCTTGAAACTTTTACAACCTAAGACTTCATTAAATAGATATCCTTCTTATGTGCAAATTCTACACCAAGAATATACAGACAGTCCTTCGCATGTTGATAAAGAGTTGTGACCCACTCTATCTTTTCCCATAAGGTTTCAAACGAAGACCTTTGAGAAGTTATGTGAATTAGTTTGGATGCGTCATAATTCATATGGCTTAAATATACCTTATATCATCCCTTCGACGTTGAAACTTATAAACGAATTGGCTGAACAAATCTTTGTTGCAAAAAATGAAACAAAATATTTTTAGGAAATATGTTATATCATTAATTTGGTAGGAAGGATTAAATCATTAAAATGGAAACTTAAGTACCTACCCTTAATGCCTTTTTCACATATGAGAAGGAATCTAAACATTGAGTTTGAAAATAAATATGAAAATAAAGTAATTTTTACATGTAAATCTTACAAAGATTGGAACCATTCCATGATTTATCAACAAAGTCTTTAGAAAGGTTTCGAGATTGTAGGCTCTGTTAATGTAAGCGTTTTTGTTAACATAGGATCCTTCCCATGTGGGTCTTATCTTTCCTTGCTAGTCGGCCTTGCTTGCACTGTTTAGTCAAAGAACATATTCCCCTGGCTTGAAAGTATAAGGCCTAACCCTTTTATTGTAGTACATTTCGAGCTTCTGCTTGTAGACAACTTCATGAATGAAAGCTATTTCTATATGTTCTTTAAGTATATCTAGATTTTCTCTACGTCTTTGATCATTTTCTGATGCTTCGAACGTCTCAATTCTTTTAGTTCCTACACTTATTTTCGCAGGTATAACAGCTTTTGAACCGTAAGTTAGGCTAAAAGGAATTTCTCCATGGCTTGACTTAGGGTGGGTCCTGTAAGCCCACAAAACTTGAGGAAGGTCGTCTACCCATACATGAATGCTTAGACTAAGCCTTCATTCCAATCCATCATATACTTCTCAGATAATCCTTCAAGCCTGCCTAGGCCCCATACATCGGAGTCATGGTGAAAAAAAGACCTCATGTATAAGTTGTTCCTTATAAACCGGTACTAGGGGGACTTCACCTTGATTTTACGAGCAAGCTTTGTATCTTTAGGTAAGATACCAACGAAAAAGACCTCATGTATAAGTTGTTCCTTATTAACCAGTACTAGGGGGACTTCACCTTGATTTTACGAGCAATCTTTGTATCTTTAGGTAAGATACCAATGATTAAGTATTCTCTAATTGGAGTCACCTAATTTTCTCCTTCTTCGATTATAATTTCAGAGACTTCTTCCCGCTTGATTGACCTTTCCGCTAGTACTTCAACCAGAACTTCTTTCATGAGATGAGAGAAGGTTATTGATGCTAACTTACTGAGGGCGTTCGCCTTTTTGTTTTGATACCTTTGAATATATTCCATGGTGTAGGTATCAAAAGTTTAGAGCATTTATTTTGCTTTGTCCAAGTATTTTTATATAACTATTTGTCTTGCTTTGAACGACCCTTTGACCTGGTTTTCCACCAATGGTGAATCAACGAAAACTGATAGGTTTCAAACTTCCATGTCTTTTGCTATTAGAAGACCAGCTAACAAAGCTTCATATTATGCCTCGTTGTTTGTAGTCTTAAATTCAAATTGAAAGGCATAGGTGTATTCTTTATCGTATAGGCAAACCAACATCATTCCAGCTCTTTAACCATCGAAGCTTGAGGCTCCATCTGTATACAGATTCCATACGTCTCTGATCTTTGGAGGGTCCTTGTTGGCTTCCTTCTTTTCTTTAGTTTTCTCTTCGTTTGGATTAGAGGGAGTTTCTGCCAATAAATCTGTAAGAATTTGGCCTTTGATGAAGTTTCTTCCTTTGAACTCTATTTTGTGCATCCCTAACTCGAAGGCCCATCTAGCCACACTTCCTAAATTCTCAGGCTTTGACAGGACCTGTTTGATTGGTTTATTAGTTTAACATGGTTATGAGGTGAGCTTAGAAGTAGTGTCAAAGGATTCTCGCAACATGTACCAAAGCTAGAATCAGCTTCTCTAACTCTAGATAAATCACCTTGTCCCCTTGCAATACCCTGCTGACAAAGTAGATGGGAAATTGCTTCTTCTCTCTTTTGGCCAACAATACTGCACTTATGCTTTCTGCATATGTTGTGATATACATGAACAACACTTCGCCTTTGATTGGGGCGATTAATGTAGGAAGTATTTTGATGAACTCTTTCATCTTTGTAAACGCTTCTTCAGCTTACATGCTCCATTGGAAAGTTTTATGATATGTGTATCCTTTAAGTGTCTTGAAAAAAGGGAAAGACTTATCTGCACCCTTTGACAAGAACTTGCTTAAGGCGGCCAACTTCTTGTTGAGGCTCTGTACATCATTTAAAGTCTTCAGATGCTTTAAGTGTGTTATGGATTTACCTTTCGTAGGATTGGATTTGATGCCCTTCTTGGTGATAAGGTGCCTTAAGAATTGCTCTTCTTTGACATCAAAAGAACACTTCTTGGGGTTGAGCTTCATGTTGATTGCTCGGAACTGAATGAAGGTTTCTTAGATGTCAAGCAGTAGGTCTTCCTCAGTCCTACATTTACTTACCATATCATCTACAGAACCTTCCTATTTTCTTGCTGAACGCCTTATTTACTAGTCTTTGATAAGTGGCTTTGACATTCTTAAGACCAAAAGGAATTTTCTTGTAACAATAAACACCTTTACCTGTGTAGAAGGCTATCTTCTCCTCATCTTTGTTGGCCATTTGTATCTGATGATACCCTTTTCATGCATCAAGAAAACACTTCAATCGAACCCCTGAGAGACACTCTACCTTCCAATCGATCTCCGGTAAAGGGTAGCAGTCTTTGGGACAAGTTTTGTTGATATCAGTAAAATCAACGCACATCCGCCAACCTCCGTCACTCTTCTTAACCATAACTAGGTTTGCTACCCACATTTGGTACTTCACTTCCCTAAGTATCCCAGCTTTTCTGATTTCATCAACCTCTTTGCAAGAAATTGCATTCATTTCTATAGCTAAACCTCTTTTTTTATGCTTAATAGGCTCATTATGCTTGTATTCGTTGAGCTTGTGTTCAGTTCCCAAGGGCTTTTTGTTGATCATAAGTGTCGTGGGGACTCTTATCTTATCAGCGTATGTCCATGTGAAAACATCCACGTTGGCTTGAAGCAACTTCTTCAAACTCCGTTTTAAAACTTGTTGGGAGTTGTTTGCCTAATTTCTACTGTCTTCTCTACATGTAGGTCATTGATCACAACCTTCTCTTTAGCATCCGAACAACTGAGGATCACCTTCGGAGGCTCTGGGGAACTTTCCTTGATCTTTTTTGCAAGCATCTTCTACTCTCTCTACATTGTAGCTTGAATACACAGTACCTACTCCGTTAGGTGTTTGGAATTTTATGACTACGTATAGTAGAGACCATAATGCCCATCCTCTGCATAGTTGTTCTACCGAACAGGACGTTGTACGGGGACTCATACCTAAAAATAACGAAGTTAAGGGTGTCTGTTCTTGTGAGAGCCCCTTCTCTAATCATGATTTCCAAGGGTACTTCTCCCAAAGGCCACAAATGCTCCCTAGAAAAGCCAACTAGGGGAACCTTTAAATTTACCCTCCATGATCTGATCGAAGGCTTGAGCTTGAGAAGAAAATGTTTATATATGACTTTGCAAGAGCTCCCATAGTCCACGTATACCCTATTTACTTGCCAATTGGAGACTGACATGTAACACCCCGCCAAAGCGGAAATACGGAGTGTGACAGCTTAAGGCACAAACATATGGTAATAGCACAACACCATAATTAGTTTTATAAGAAACAATACAATAATACCATAATTGTCTTCGCCGCCGAACATTGGCGTTTAAAACATAAGTGTTAAGTTCAAAAAGCTTCGTCTTGACGTCAAAATGTTTTAAAGAGATGACACAGTAAGACTCCACAATGCAATGCCTTTAAAAGAAACTTACTAACGATCACCTGAAATGCATGAGAAAATGGGTCAACTATGAAAATAGTTGGTGAGTACACGGGTTTAGAAAAATGTAGTAAAAACTTATTTATAATAAATTATCATGGCAAGAGTCCTGTGAATCTATCCTATTACAAGTCCCGACCATACAAGACTTGTAATAAATATACATTCACCAACCCTTCCATGATAAAGAAAAAGTCCCAAAGTATAGTTTATAAAATAAGACACCATGGCCAAAGTCATATAAATTTATCTCAATACAAGTATCGCCCATACAAGACTTGTATCATATAAATTCACATATAATTCCATAATATACAGATATGCCCAATAATAGAAAGTCTAAATGTTCAAAGCCACTTGGTTAATATTAAAGTAAAATGTTCCAGTAAAATGCACACGCAATAAATATAGTGTCAAAGCACAAATGAATGATTACCCCTATATAAATGTTATGCAAATTCCTGAACAGTGGAACCGAGAGGTTGGCCGACCTCTAATAGCGCTATCCATAATATTTACACTCCAGAACAGCGGAGCGCAACAAGTACGTATAAATTGGGATCTGAACAGCGACCCAAAGGGGGATTTAGACAAGTGATGGGAAAGAACATGATCCCACACACCTACACTATATCCATGCACCTTACGTACTCACACAGAATACGTAAAGTCTCGTTTTAATAAAAGTCACACGTATTAAAAATATAATACGTGAAGTTTAATATTAACCAAGTCTTACATATTATAAAAATAATATGCGAAGTCCAACAATGTACAAATTATACGTATATCATAAGATAATACGCAAAGCATCAATATGGCAATTGACATATATAAAAAATCAGTTCTTAATATGCAATAATCTCCAAAATAAAGAGCAGTAAAACAAAGATCTTGCGAATACTCAAAAGCACTTATCAAGTTCTAAAGTAGTTTATGTAGTCCAACATAGTTTAAAATGTCCATATAGTCCAAAATGCTCGAAATGTCCAAATAGCTTAAATAGTTTGAAGTAGTTCAATAATCCATGCATATTAAATAATTTGCAAAGTACGCTCGAGTATTTCATAATCACTAACATTCCAGCAAATCACCCCAAAAACGTAAAAAACACATTTAGAAAGAGGGGGGCCGTGAACCGACTAGCATAATTTGTCACTTTGGCAAGATAGTAAAAAGAAGTTCATGTAATAGTGGTAAAATAGTTCATAAAATATAGCTCATGCATTCCACCCAAAAACATGTAAAACATTTAAAATAGGGGGCCGTGAACTCACCTTAAGCAAAGTCTCGGTAAAAGTAATGTACAATCTTGATGGAATCAACCTACACATTTAGTGATTCCAAATAATAAGTAAATCTCGGCGTACTTGTACTACTAGCTCGTATTTTATGTCCCATGATGCGTCATTTGTCAATAGTCCAATATTTGTCTAAATCATTTTTCATAAGCCTATGTCTCCAAATTTATATTAAAGATTCAAAAGTGCTCCAAATAATAAGTAAATCTCGGCGTACTTGTACTACTAGCTCGTATTTTATGTCCCATGACGCGTCATTTGTCATACTCTAATATTTGTCTAAATCATTTTTCATAAGCTTATGTCTCCAAATTTATATTAAAGATTCAAAAGTGCATCCCAGCTAATAGTCGTATATGTTGAGACTCTTTTTATTATTATTATTAGTATTATTATTATTATTTAATACTTTTTCGTAACAATGCCATTTATATAAAAATATCATTACGTATTTCATAATTTATAATCTTTGTATTTCTTTCCTTGTTAAAAATTGCCAAACATAATATATTGATTAACGTCAATATGAAACAAAGTTGTGATAGTTTAAATATTAATGTTACCACTTTTATTTTGTCTACACAGGAAGTTAACATTTTTAAGAAAAACATATGTTACTCACATTATCTAGTGAAATCTAAAATGTAGGCATAATATTTTAATACATCAAGGACAATTCATAATCCTTGAACAATTTATGGTTTTACTCTTAACTAAACAAGACTTTAATCTCCAATTCAAACATTTACCCACTAAATAGAAAAAGCCTAATATTTCTTTTCTTCCCAACTGTGAAAACGCAACAACGTTTGTGGTGTGAGGGCTTATTGCAAACATGTATTTTATTCACTTTCCTTGGGTTTAATTCTTAAACATGATACACATGTATCTTTAATATCCTAATACGGGAACATACCGTTCATTTATATTTCGAGCATAAAAAGATAAATGATCGGACTTGATATATGACCGAACTAAGCATCATAAATTTGAAACCTAATATTTATTATGAACTAAGCATCGTAAAAATTTTGGCCAACAGATTATGTCTAGTTCTGTCTTATCTCATAAGTGATGTTCAATCGGCTTTTGTTGCTAATCATCAAATTCTTGATGGGCCTTTCATTCTTAATGAGCTTCTATCTTGGTATAAGTTTAAAAAGCTAAATGAGATGATTTTTAAAGTGGACTTTGAAAAGGCTTTTGATTTTGTGAAATGTGACTACTTAGATGAGACCCTAAAGGCTTTTGGTTTTGGCTTAAAATGGCCTAATTGGATCAATAGTTGTCTTAATAACGCCATGGGATCGGTGATCGTTAACGGTAGCCCTACTTTGGAGTTTCAGTTCCATAAAGGCTTAAAGCAAGGTGATCCCATCATTAAGCTAATCATAAATTGAAACCAAATATTTATTATGAATCAAGCATCGTAAATTTTTGGCCAACAGATTATGTCTAGTTCTGTCTTATCTCATAAGTGATGTTCAATCGGCTTTTGTTGATAATCATCAAATTTCTTGATGGGCCTTTGCATTCTTATGGGAGCTTCTATCTTGGTATTAGTTTAACAAGCTAAATGAGATGAGTTTTAAAGGGACTTTGAAAAGGTTTGATTTTGTGAAATGTGAGGACTACTTAGATGAGACTCAAGGCTTTTGGTTTTGGCTTAGAAATGGCCTAATTGGATTCATTAGTTGTCTATATAACAGCCACCATGGGATCGGTGATCGTTAACGTAGCCCTATCTTGGAGTTTCAGCTTCTAAAGCTAAAGCAAGGTGATCCCATCTCTTTTTTTTTATATTTATTTTGATTATGGAAACTCTTCACCTCACGTTCAAGAGAGTCTTAAATGCCGGTTTATATAAAGGTATCTCTCTAAACGACTCTTTCACGATCTCTCATTTGTTTTATGCGGATGACGTAGTCTTTATTGGTGAGTGGACCAACAATACCATTCAAAATTTATTGAGTGTTTTGAGGTGTTTCTACTTAGCTTCAGGCCTTAAAATTAATCTTCACAAAAGCAAATTAATGGGGATTGGTGTTAGCTCAAATGTTGTTGCAGCTGCAGCTTCTATGATTGGCTGCTCTATTTTAACTGCTCCTTTCAATTATTTTGGCGTGAAGCTTGGTAGCAACATGTCAAGAATTAACTCGTGGGACGGTGTTATCTCTAAGGTTTCTTCGAGATTGTCCAAATGGAAGCTTAAACTCCTTTCTATAGGCGGCCGCCTTACCCTTTTAAAGTCGGTTCTCACCTCACCTCGATTCCGCTTTATCATATGTCTATATTCAAGGTTCCAATTGGCGTGTTAAATCATTTGGAATCTATTCGTCGGAATTTCTTTTATGGAGTTGATGGTTCTGATAGGAAGCTTGCTTGGATTGGCTGGAATATGGTTCTAACCTCAAAAAAGAATGGTGGTCTTGGTGTCTCTAGTTTTTTTGCACATAATCGCGCTCTCCTTTTCAAGTGGGTTTGGAGATTTCTAACTGATGGTTCGTCTTTGTGGACTCGTTTTATTAAAGCCATCTTTGGTAACAAAGGAGCTTTAGATACTCATAAGTTGATTCCTAGAAGATCTCCATGGCAAGACGTAATTCTTGCTATTCATTCGCTTCAAAGTAAAGGTATAAATCTTATGGATTTCATTCAAAAAAAAGTTGGCAACGGTGAGAATACTTCTTTTTGGGATGATTCTTGGTTAGGAGAGGTTGCGTTGAAGGTTCTTTATAAAAGGTTATATGCTTTAGAGATGTGTAAATCTATTAGTGTGGCCGAGAAAATGGGTCATCCCTCTTTGTCTCATTCTTTTCGTAGGATGCCAAGAGGTGGTGTGGAGCAGGAAAATTATGGTTTACTTTGCTCGAAAGTTGCTGATCTCGTGCTCCCAAATATATCAGATAGATGGTGTTGGTCTTTAGAAGGCTCACAAGAGTTTTTGGTTAAATCCTCTCGCATCTTAATTGATAATACAATCTTGCCGAAAGCTGAAGTTCCAACTAGATGGCTTAGAGTCGTTCCCATCAAGGTAAATGTTCATGCTTGGAGGGTTTGCTTGGATAAATTACCTACTAGAGCTAATCTTTCGCTTAGAGGAATGGATATTCCATCAATTGCTTGTCCCCTTTGTAATTCGGCTGTGGAATCCACTTCCCATATTTTTTTCGCTTGTCCTTTGGCTCGCCAAGTTTGGAATTTTTTTTTGATTTGGTGGGAACTTGAAGATGTGGCTTTTAACTCCTATAACGAGTGGCTCAACTGGATTGTCAATATTCGTTTACATAAGCAATTGAAGGTGTTCCTTGAAGGTATTTGTTACGTGATGTGGTGGTTAATTTGACGCTTCAGAAATCAATTGCTCTTTGGGAATTCTCAACCAAGGCGTGCTTTCTTATTCGATGACGTAGTTCAATTTTCTTATACGTGGTGCTCTAGTCTATCTAAGTGTAATGTTAATTGGGTCACTTGGTTACAAAACCCTAATTTTGTTATCTTGTAATCTTTTTTAGCTTCTTGCTAGTGTTTTAATAAAAATTTGCCGTTCAATTTTTTTTTTATTATGGACATATCGACGAGATCATCCATCATGCTAGGGACATAAAAACCAAATTTATACATGTAATCAATTCAAGAATTGAACCAAAAAATCATACCTAATTTGTGTTCTTAGATTAAACTCGAAGCTTCACTTTTATGTCTAAAACAAGCAAGATTACCCGCGCGTTGTTGCGGGCGTTAATTTTTCGCGCGTTGTTGCGAGACGTTAATTTTTTATTTTTATTTATTTATTTATTTATATTTGTTTTTTTGTGCGTTTTTTTTATGTTTAATAGTGTAAGTTTATTTTTTCCTGCACGTTACTGCGTGGCGTTAATTTTTCGCGCGTTGTTGCGTGTCATTAATTCTTTTTTTTTTCCAGTTTTAATGGTACATTTTCCTGTGATTTTCCCTCCTTTGGGGTTCCCTCCAAAAGCAACATATCCTCCATCTATCTCTTCATAGTCTGTAAGATAGGACATGTTCCCTGTCATGTGCCTTGAGCATCCACTATCAATCACTCCTTGATCCTGTAAATCTATTTGTGGATTGCCCTGCACATTAGATAAGAAAATCAGTTTCTTTTGGGGACCCAAGCCATCACTGACTTGGATCTGCCTTGTGCATCAATATAATCAAACTTTTTTAGGGTGATTGATGCACTGTTGTGTTTAGAAACATGGTCTAAAACTTTGTGCTTTGGTTTCCAAACCAATGGGCCTCTTAACAGTTGAATGTGCTGTTTTAGTAAGATATGACATTGGTCTAGCAGCATTCACTGTTGTTTTTGAGTGAGCATCATTAACTTGTCTAGCAGTATTAACTGATACTAAACCAGACTTTATTAGTACTGCTCTTGGAACTAAGTTCTTTTTAGCACAAAAGTGACTCTTTTTAGCAAAGTTTTGATGATTCACCCATTGAGCATTGTTCCAAACAGGTTTTACCATCCTTTGATTTTGAAACTATTTTTGATGGTAATTGCAATCAACCTACAAATGATCAAAGCTTCCACACACATAACATGCCTTATTAAACATCTAAAAATTGCTTCTTAGTTTTTGAGACATCACATTGTTCCAATTTCTTTGATTACCTCTTAGACTGTGAGTGTTTTGCTTATGTTGCTCAACTTGTTTAACAGTTTTCCTAGTAGTTTTTTCTTGTTGTTTAGATTTGACAAACTCTTTATTAACAATACTAGGCCTAACTGTTTTCTTTTCAATTTTAGGCTGAGACACATTGTAACACCCCATCCGAGAACGGGTCCAATGTCACACTTATGGCATCAAAACATACGTAAGCGAAAGACTTTATTCATTATATAGTTCAACAACATTCACCAAGAAAACTAAGGAAATAAATTGTCAAATACATCATGACTTCCAAACGAATAAAATTCTAATCTCCAAAGTCTAAACGAAAGATAAATCCAGCTTGAATGTCTAAACGACTATAAAAGAAATGGGAAAGCTATCATCAATTCAGTCCATTAAGAGCTCCTAAGCACTCTTCACTCATAACTCAGCTTCCCTCTTAATACCTGCCGCGGAGAAAAAGAAATGCGGTTGAGCTAAAGCTTAGTGAACAGATATAAACGAAACAGATAGATCAAACATACATCGTAAGCGAAATGGAATTAGAGATTTCATACATCATTAGAAATGAACGAATAAGTAGCCAAACAAAACATATAGAAATGCCCCACAAGCTCGAAACTTAAGTCTAAAGCATGCCCCACGCTTAGACTAAATAATCACATATATCATAGTAAGTTGTACCAGGGAGTTGCAATCTCCACATGTACCGAAACGAAAGTGCAATGTTGGCACCACACTAAGACATGCACTAAAACTGAACTGAACAAAGTACCTAGGATGCATCCATACACTCCCTACAAATCAAATCATATATGGCCAAGTGCATAATATAGCACACAAAACGAAAGGGAACGCTGTGGACTGATCACACTGCCACAGATAGTGTCACGCCATTGGTGCCTCAATGACGCGACCATGGTACCTCCATGGCTAGTTAGCTCGGGCATCAGAACAAAACAAGAGGGTCACTTTAGCATATCGAAACGAAACAATATTATGTCCAAAGAACATCATGTCTAAACAAAACGGATAAATTCATATCATGGCAATGTCAAATGTAGCATGTGTCAAACGAATTTAAGGGTCCAATCAAATTATCAAATAGGTAGCAAACGAATTACGAATCAAATGCTAGGGAAACATATATAGGGATCTCAAAGGTGCAAATAGATTCGGATCGAATGTCATAAGAATCCTTAAAAGAAAGGATAGAATATCTGTACCTTAAAGCAATACAACGCGCACTCGAAAACACAAATTAATCCCACTCAGATTATCTACAGAATTTAAATAACCATTTAATATTTAATTATTCAAAACTAATCACTATCATATTTAATTTTTATATAGTATCTTATTATATAATTATTAATACTCATTTGATGATTCAGTAGTCCTCATGCATATAATCATTTCACAACTGATCACATATGTATTTGTTTATAAAGGATCTTGTAGAATTAGTTTACACACAAAATGATTTCGTATATTTATATTATAAGATTTAGAAGCATAGGTAATACCCGCACAATAATAAAATCATACGTAACATTTTTTTTTCAAAAGCATGATTCTAACGGTTTATAAGAACTTGTAACAAGAACCCGTAAGTACATACGCATAGTTTCAAAAGTCGTTTACCATCATGAATGAAGGAATTTCGTATTTCACCAATTAGTTCTTTTAAACCGATTTCGATGTTACGATTCATCATTTAATAAGTGTTGCATGTGTATTGAGTTTGTGCATACATGGCTTATAAAAATAGTACGTAACGACTTTATTAGTTACATTTCTTCATGTACAACATCATACATAATATATATGTGAGATTAGCTTCTAAGGACCCATATCTAGGTTGAATAACACATTTGCAAATGACGTTTCAATACACGTTACTACTAGTTTATGAGCATATTAATAAGTAATCAGTTCCTACCAACGTTTTACATACTTCTTATCTTAATTTAGTGATGATCTTATTATGGTTTTGTCTTGACATATATGAGAATTTCTTATCATAATACTTGTTATTAATGTATGATTATGTATTGAGATGATATATAGATAAAAATATACCTTCAGACTAGCTAGACGTACACTAGAATATGATCGAAACCGAAACCACGAATACGAGTGAACGTATACCAGGCTGAATGCGAACACCAAGATTTGACGAGGTAAGATGTAACACGAAACTCAAACGTACGCGTGGCTACACGTACAAATTACGAACCAAAATCTTAACCTACGTGCGAACCGAAATTTAATCTCATAATCCTTGACTTGAACCGGAGCAACCAAAGCACAACTTTTGGACACGAACAGGAACCCCCAAGGCACGATCACAACATAAACTAGTTGGGTTATGTCAGCCTTCAACTCTTTTATTTTTGCAGACAGAATTTCGTTTGAAAACTGTTTAGGTTTTGTTTAGTGGTTTCATGAGATTCTGAAGGGAGTAAGTAAGGCTGATGATATAGGAGCTATGTTAAACTAACTTGTCGACAAAAACGGGATTGGGAGAAAGGGTGGAGACCAAATATTCAGGAGACTAAGTAAACTGAACCTGGGTTTTGGGTTTGAACTTTTAATATCATACGTTCACAATAATAATAATTCTGCCATATATTACTTACACATATGAAGTGATAAGGACTTAAGTTTTATTTGTTTTTAAACGTGTGTGAAAGTGTATCTAAGGGTGTTATTATCTTTTTTAAAATTTATCATAGTTTTGGGTATTATAATTCTTCCCCTCTAAAAATAAATTTCGGCCGTAAAATTAACATCAAAACTTAAACGGAAACATACCAAATCGTTTTTCCCCGCTGCTCGTACTACCCTTTTTACAATCTTTTGCCAAATGCCCAACTTCTCCACATTCAAAGCAAGCACCAGTAGCCCTGTGACACGCCTTTCCTGGTGGAAATTTTGCACAAAGGTTACATAGGGGAGATGAGTTATAATCCGAGTATCCCCCTAGCTTGATGGCCCATAAGAACGACTATAATGTTGGCCCCAAACCTGCTGATCTTGGTCATGCCACGCCTTCTGACTACCATTTCCCTGTCTGTCACTACCATTACCATGTCTGACAGTGCCTTGTCTATCACCACACCATCTGTCAGTGCCATATCTGTCCCTGTTACCATGTCTGCCACGGTTGCCATTTCTGTCACTATCCCTTCTATCATCAGCTCTAGGATTAGACCGCTATGATGGTGTGTCTGATGGTCGTATACGATGACCGTCTCTGTCCCTCTTGTTGTTTCCTTCATTCTTCGACCTATCACAGGAGATTTCAATGTTTCTTGCAGCATTAGCAACCTGTGCTACATCTGTAAACTCGGTGTTTAAGATCCTGTAAAGTACAGTCATTCAGCCCCCATTTGAAGTGATTAGCCTGTTCTTCCTAGGTGCCCGCCTTAGCCCTCCAAAAAGCCGCCAATATAAGAAATCTCTTCATAAAATCAGTACTAGTTTCCTCAGGTAATTGACGAATCAATTTGTACTCTCGTTCACACCTTTCTTTCTCCGAGTATGGAAAATATTACAAAAAGATGTCACAAAAATCATTCCATGACAGTGTGGCCACATAATCATCACCTCCTTTGGCTTGCTTATATGACCTCCACCAACTGTGGGCATCACCCTCTAACTTATATGTCGCCAACCTGGCCTTGAACTGATCGTCGCATCCCAAAACCTCAAAGATCTTCTCGATATGTGCTATCCAGTTTTCTACCTCAACCAGAGTGGATGCTGAACTGAAAGTTTGAGGTTTCTCTTTCTGAAACCTCTCCAACCAAACATGAATATCAGTGGGTTACGCATCCCCATCATTTCCTAAACCCCCAGGATTTCCACGTCTAGAATTTCTTTGATTACCATTATTCTCATTATTCTCATTTTGGCGAATCTCGTCGGTTATGCGAGCAGTAAGAGTCGGTAACAAGTCTGCAACTGCCTGTGCTACCATAGTAGTAAAAGCAGGATCTACTTCGTTGTTCACATGATTACTTCGATGAGGAGGCATCTAAATGGTTAATAAATGAACCAACAATGACAAAATAGAGGTTAAGATCAAAATTCAAGAGAGAGCGATTAGATCAAAAATGAAACCTAAATGTCTACCCAATCCTCACAAGTCATAACCTAAGTTCTACAGGACGAACCTGCAGCTCTGATACCATAACTGTAACACCCTATCCGAGAACGGGTCCAATGTCACACTTATGGCATCAAAACATACGCAAGCGAAAGACTTTATTCATTATATAGTTCAACAACATTCACCAAGAAAACTAAGGAAATAAATTGTCAAATACATCATGACTTCCAAACGAACAAAATTCTAATCTCCAAAGTCTAAATGAAAGATAAATCCAGCTTCAATGTCTAAACGACTATAAAAGAAATGGGAAAGCTATCATCAATTCAGTCCACTAAGAGCTCCTAATCACTCTTCACTCATAACCCAGCTTCCCTCTTATTACCTGCCGCGGAGAAAAAGAAATGCGGCTAAGCTAAAGCTTTGTGAACAGATATAAGCGAAACAGATAGATCAAACATACATAGTAATCGAAATGGAATAAGAGATTTCATACATCATCATAAATGAACGAATAAGTAGCCAAACAAAACATATAGAAATGCCCTACGAGCTCGAAACGAAAGTCTAAAGCATGCCCCACGCTTAGACTAAATAATCCAACATACATCGTATCATATCATATCAAATTGTACATGGGAGCTGCAGACTCCAGATGTACCCTACAAAATGTGAAATGGGGTGTTGGCACCACACTGATCCATTCACCAAAACGAAACGAAACAATTTTATAAAAGAAATGGGAAAGCTATCATCAATTCGGTCCACTAAGAGCTCCTAAGCACTCTTCACTCATACCCAGCTTCCCTCTTATTACCTGCCGCGGAGAAAAAGAAATGCGGCTGAGCTAAAGCTCAGTGAACAGATATAAATGAAACAGATAGATCAAACATATATAGTAAGCGAAATGGAATCAGAGATTTCATACATCATCAGAACTGAACGAATAAGTAGCCAAACAAAACATATAGAAATGCCCCACGAGCTCGAAACGAAAGTCTAAAGCATGACACACGCTTAGACTAAATAATCATATATCTCATAGTAAGTTGTACAAGGGAGTTGCAATCTCCACATGTACCGAAACGAAAGTGCAATGGGGTGTTGGCACCACACTAAGCCATGCACTAAAACTGAACTAAACAAAGTACCTAGGATGCATCCATACGCTCCCTACAAATCAAATCATATATGGCCAAGTGCATAATAGAGCACACAAAACGAAAGGGAACGCCGTGGACTGATCACACCGCCACAGATAGTGTCACGCCATTGGTGCCTCAATGACGCGGCCATGGTACCTCCATGGCTAGTTAGCTCGGGCATCAGAACAAAACAAAGGGTTCATATAGCATATCGAAACGAAACAATATTATGTCCAAAGAACATCATGTCTAAACAAAACGGATAAATTCATATCATGGCAATGTCAAATGTAGCATGTGTCAAATGAATTCAAGGGTCCAATCAAATTATCAAATAGGTAGTAAACGAATTACGAATCAAATGCTAGGGAAACATATATAGGGATCTCAAAGGTGCAAATAGATACAGATCGAATGTCATAAGAATCCTTAAAAGAAAGGATAGAATATCTGTACCTTAAAGCAATACAACGCGCACTTGAAAACACAAATTACTCCCGCTCAGATTATCTACAGAATTTAAATAACCATTTAATATTTAATTTTACATAACTAATCACTATCATATTTAATTTTTATATAGTATCTTATTATATAATTATTAATACTCACTTGATGATTCAGTAGTCCTCATGCATATAATCATTTCACAACTAATCACACATGTATTCGTTTATAAAGGATCTTGTAGAATTAGTTTACATACAAAATGATTTCATATATATATATATATATATATATTATAAGCTTTAGAAGCATAGGTAATAGTTTAACGTTTCGTTTTAGAATTATACCCGCACATTAATAAAATCATACGTAACATTTTTTTTTCTTTTTCAAAAGCGTGATTCTAACGGTTTATAAGAACTTGTAACAAGAACCCGTAAGTACATACGCATAGTTTCAAAATTCGTTTACCATCATGAATGAAGGAATTCGTATTTCACCAATTAGTTCTTTTAAACCGATTTCAATGTTACGATTCATCATTTAATAAGTGTTGCATGTGTATTGAGTTTGTGCATACATGGCTTATAAAAACAGTACGTAACGACATACTTAGGATGGTAACAGGTTTTATTAGTTACATTTCTTCATGTCCAATATCATACATAATATATATGTGAGATTAGCTTCTAAGGACCCATATCTAGGTTGAATAACACATTTGAAGATGACGTTTTAATACGCGTTACTACTATTTTATGAGCATATTAATAAGTAATCAGTTCCTACCAACGTTTTACATACTTCTTATCTTAATTTAGTAATGATCTTATTATGGTTTCGTCTTGACATATATGAGAATTTCTTATCATAATACTTGGTATTAATGTATGGTTATGTATTGAGATGATATATAGCTAAAAATATACCTTCAGACTAGCTAGACGTACACCAGAATATGATCGAAACCGAAACCACGAATATGAGTGAACGTATACCAGGCTGAATGCGAACACCAAGATTTGATGAGGTAAGATGTAACACGAAACTCAAATGTACGCGTGGCTACACGTACAAATCACGAACCAAAATCTTAACCTACGTGCGAACCAAAACTTAATCTCATAATCCTTGGCTTGAACTGGACCAACCAAAGCACAACTTTTGGACATGAACAGGAACCCCCAAGGCACGATCACAACATAAACTAGTTGGGTTATGTTAGCCTTCAACTCTTATATTTTTGCAGAGAGATTTTCGTTTGAAAATTGTTTAGGTTTTGTTTAGTGGTTTCATGAGATTCTGAAGGGAGTTAAAGTAAGGCTGATGATATAGGAGCTATGTTAAACTAACATGTCGACAAAAATAGGATTGGGAGAAAGGGTGGAGACCGAATATTTAGGAGACTAAGTAAACTGAATGTGGGTTTTAGGTTTGAACTTTTAATATCATATGTTCACAATAATAATAATTATGCCATGTATTACTTACACATATGAAGTGATAAGGACTTAAGTTTTATTTGTTTTTAAACGTGTGTGAAAGTGTATCTAAGGGTGTTATTATCTTTTTTTAATTTATCATAGTTTTGGGTATTATACACATTCTCTTCCTCATCATCTGACACCCAGTCTTTAATACATGGGGCATCATCATTCTTCCTAACTACCTTAGGCTCTTCTTCACTAAACATAACTTTACAGTTCTTAACTACAGGCTTATTAACAAACTCAACTAAACCAGTAAAAGACAAGTCAGGTGTTGGAGGCATGAAATTTCCTATGTTGGGAGGTGGAACTGCATTATAATTTTCATAGCCTAAACCTTTCTTGCAATTGTCAACTATCTGACACTCTATGAGCTTGTTTAAACTTTTAGATACATGTTCAAATTTATCTACATTAAGTTGAATGCCATCCTTTTCTTTTTGAACTATTTCAAGCTTCTTCTTAAGCTCTCTAATAGTTATTTCTCCTATATGAATTTCAAATTTTAAGCCCTTAATATCTTGTAAATAAATAGACTCATTTAAACTTCAAGTTTTTCTTCCACTGACTTTAAACTTGGCTTATAACCTAAAACCATTAACTCAGATTTCTTTAAATCTTTTAATAGTTGATTATTTTGAGATTTAAGAAGTTCAACAGTTTCCAAACAAGATTTTGAACAAATAGAATCATTGGATACCTCTGAGTTAGGACTTGAAGATGAGAAAGCCATGAGTGCATAATTAGGCCCTTCCTCTACCTGATCACTCCAGTCATATCCACCAAGACCATCACATGACACCAAAGCTATGGAAGTAGATGTTTCTACAGGCACAATCCTTCTTAAGCTTTCCTTGTTCTTGTTGTCTTAATTTCTTGGAGCTCTGCACTCCTTAGCAAAATGTCTCCTCTTGTGGTAGTTTTAGCACTCCACTTTAGACTTATCAAAACCAATAGTCTCATTTCCATTAACAGTAAGCTTCCTTCTTGTATTCTTCAAAAATCTTCTTGCCCTCATAGTCAACATGGTCATTTTCATCTCAAATCTATCTCTTCCATGTAATCTGGATGAATTTGTTGCAGGTCCTCATGTACAAGTTGAGGACTATTTGGTTGAATAGCAAAGAATGCACAAATAACAACATCACTCAAGTTATCAATATTTGTAATGTAAGCATCATTAACTTGAGTGCTAGTAGTAGAAACTCCATGAGCAGTATTAACTGCTTGAGCAGTATTAACTGCTCCATTAGTGCTGCTAGTGTTGTTATTTGAAGAGGACACAAAAGCCATGTTCTGTGTGCTTGACTTGAGCTAGACATCCCTTTAACTTCTGGTTCATATACCATGAGGTTGTTGTAGAGATCATCCATGCTCATTGTATCCAAATCAGCTTTATTCCTCCACACAACAGCATGTGTGTTCCACTCAGGTGACAAACTTCTTAATAACTTTTGATTAACATCTTCTTGTGAAAGCTTTTCATCCAAAAGCTCCAACCGACTCACAAGCTTTTGAAGACTATCAAAAGTTTGATCAAGCATCTCTGAGTTTGGAGCAGTGAAGTTTTCATATTGCTGCTTTAAGAGATTCCTTTGAGTCTTTCTTGTAGCTGCATTCCTACTAAATCTATTTTCAACAGCTTCCAACAACTTCTTATCATCCTTTATAGAGTTAAACTTTAATTGATGTTCATTGGGAATGCCTATCATTAAAGTACTTCTAGCTTTCACTTCTAATCTTCTCTGAGCCTTTTCTTCAGCAGTTGTAATAGGCATCTTTGTCATAATTCCTTCCATAATTTTTGTTTTTGTCAAGGTTGCACCATTCTTTATGACTTCCCACAATGCATAGTCTATCATCTAGATATATTGTTCAATCCTCATCCTCCATATCTCATACTTACCAGGTTTGAGCATGGGAACTTTGGATGCAACCACCATGTGTGCAGAATCTTGATCCATATCTTTTATCAAGAATATGTTGTTCTTATTCACAGCTTCTTAACAAGCTCTGATACCACTTGTTGATCCCACTTTAATAAATCGAATTCCTTAAGCTTGTTTAAGGTTTAGTTATATTAGATAAAT
>BQNB010041849.1:0-30616 GCA_026074375.1 Tanacetum coccineum
TAAATGACAATCGCGCGTTACTGCAGGACATTTTTTATATTGTATTTTTTGCGGGTTTATTTTTCCGGTCTCATGTTTATTAGTGCGGGTTTATTTTTTTGGTATCATGTTTAATAGTTTTTTTTCCTTATATGAGTTTATGTCTCGTGCGTTGTTGTGGGGCGTTAAAATTTTATATTTTTTATATTTTTTTTCGCAAATGTTACGAATTAAAAAAACACTGTTACGAATTAAAAAAAACACTTGGGCTGACCCAAAGTGGGAGTTCGGTACTGTAGCACTGTCTTTAAAAGAAAAACTTAGGCTGGCCCAAAGTGAGAGCCCGATACTATAGCATTGTCAAAATGACAGTGTATAAGCTCAGGAAGAAGTATAATATAATATAATATGTTAAAAAAAATCAACAAGCTAAAAATCCTTGCTTTTTAATTGGATTTGAGTATTGAAAAAGTGAAAAGAGAGTTTCTAGACATTCTTTTCACCAAAACAATGTACACCGTGTGTCTTTAATCATGGTATGATTTGATATTTTAGAAATACGAATTCTCCACTTGACGTTTTATTTTACTAAGTAAAAGATTTTTCACGTGCCTATTTGCTTGTCAGTTAAATAAGCTTTTTGGAAAACATGCACCTCAACATTTACTACTAAAAAAACAGCTTATAATTAAAGCCACAAACTACAACCCACCAGCAACAACTAGAACCTTTTAACCAGAACACGATCCAGTCGAATTCAACTCGAAAAGGAACAAACTAACCCCCCACTCGATCACAAACTAAAAAGCATTGCATGATCATATTCGCTATTACTATTATAATCATTATTGTATCCCGATTTTAAAATACATAAGTAAGTACTCACTCCGTCCAAAAATTATTGTCCACAGAAAAGAAGTACACAGTTTACGAAAAATGCATTAATTACTGTTTTGGTTTTTACGAAATCAAAAAAGACAGTTTTACCCTTTCATAATTAATTAGTGTTTTCTTTTATGTTTGTAAATATCAATTTGAATTAAGGATAATATGATAAACTTAAACGAATTCAACTATTATTTTTAGAAGTGAACAATTATTTCGAGACAAATCAAAAAAGAAAAGTGGACAATAATTTTGGAACGGAGGTAATACTTCATAAATACTTGAATACAATGATCAAACAACCATCAATTTTTAACTATGTAAATCCAATATTTTTTAATTATAATAAAATACTTAAATGAATTTATAACTTTATTTTGTCAAAACAGTAAATAATCTAGTACAATAAATACAAACAAAAGGAAAAAAAAAACTAAACTCTAATATTCAAGTTTGGTTCATAATCTAGTCACCTTAAAGAACTCACGTACTATGATTTGTTCGTGTAATGACAAGTTTGGTTGGAAACACTCCGATTCGAAATACTAATATTCAAAGAGAAAAGTTTATTTGCATACCAGTTTCTCCTCACATACCAAGGGACAAATCCTCACCATGGGTTTGATTTAATGGTAGAGATTAATCTAAGATTTAAACTTAATAAACCTAATTTTCTGTCACTATATAAAGTCTTTTGTTTAATTTCTTTTATTTATTTTCCTTACTTTTTCACACACAGATAGTGTGTGTTTCTCTCTAACCGTTTCCCCTTTCCCTTCAACAATCGGTTACACCGATCTTTATCATTTTTTTTCCCGATCATCAATTTTTTATTTTTTTTTGAACGTCAACTTTATTAAAAAAACTAGCAGGGAGCTAGAAAGACATTACAAAGAAATTAATCGATCAATTGCTTGTCATAGTGTAATATTGCTTATTTTATAGTTTAATTTAGTGATTAGCTGTTCGTTATAGTTTAATATTACTTAGTAATTAAGCTGTTAGTGTAATTACCTTTTAACATGTTGATTTTGCTTTAAACAAATAGTTATTTTGTATTATTTTT
Source organism: Tanacetum coccineum (assembly GCA_026074375.1). Lineage (NCBI taxonomy): Eukaryota > Viridiplantae > Streptophyta > Magnoliopsida > Asterales > Asteraceae > Tanacetum > Tanacetum coccineum. The sequence continues at coordinate 1,931 of BQNB010041849.1, forward strand.
GCTTATTTTGTGTGGTTTTTGCTTATTTATCATTTTGCATATTAGTTAATTCGCTTATTAGTTAACTCCAAATGCGTAATATCACTTGTGGTACTTTTGTTATTTTAATAGTTTTTGATGTTTACTTTGTTATGTGTTTGTATCACTAGTGATATTTGATATGTTTTGATTTTTTCTTGTTAACTTATTTTTGGTCTTACCTTTTGCTTATTTGTGTTAATTTTTTTTGCTGTATATTTGTAGTAATTATTTATTGCTTATTAGGTTAACTCCATATGCGTAATATCACATTGTGTAATTTTTGGATAAATATTGATAGTATATATGATGTATACTACTTTTGTTATGTGTTGGGGGGGGGCAAATCACTGGATAGTAGATAAAACTTTGAAATTTTTGATATTTCTATATCATGTTAACATTTTTGTTTGTTGTGTTATGTAATTGAAATCACTAACATCACAATAGGCACAATTGATATTTCATATGTTTTAAAAATAATATTTCTTGTTTAAGATTTTTTTTCTTTTTATTATGTGGATGTATAATATCAACTAGTTGATATTATTTTAAATGTATTAAGACTTAATATGTAATTTATACTGTGGTGGTTTTTAATTTACCTTATTGTTTTTTAGCTCTCAGCTAACTTTTTCTAATAGTTGAAAGACTAATACTCAAAGCTGATATTTTTTCATCCACTCAAAAAACATGGAGATTTTATTGACACTATTTAAGCTCGCTGGCACTCAAAATCCCGGGCGGACCCAAACGAAACAACAAACGTAACCACTCGAAAACCCCTCCCACCCCAAAAAATCCACCACATCACATACTAGATTAACCACAACCCCTACAAATTGCCTTAAACAAGCACGACAGCAGAGATCAAATCTCAACACTTCCCCAAGCAAACTCCGCCTTAAAATTAGAACATCAAACAAATGACCACACCCATAAAAGTACCGATAGGTACTGTGCCCCCATCATACACAAGTAAATACCACCGTGGGCCAGTTAACCGCCTTCAATAAAGGTTAGCCACAAAAGCACATACCCACGCCTGCCTTCCACGACACGACGTGACATCAACCTTAGTGTGTGAGTTTGTGGAATGAAAAGGCGACGGTGATTCTGTTAATATGGTTCCTACAAACCACAAAGAACAAAACTCTAACTACAATATATGTGAACACAATCATGATTTTGATAGGGTTGATTATAGAAACTTGTCCAAAGCAGAGAGAAGTTGCTTACAATGAGCAGCTATTTATTATCAAAGCTGCAAAATCTTTTTATTTTTTGCATACCGGTTTTGAAAGGTTCGTAACTACTCACTCGAGCAGTGATACTCAAACGAGTTTCAAGCACTTAACACATGGCTTTTAACTGCTTCATTAGAGATAGCGATGCTCAAATGCTCATTACTAGGATGGAAGAGGCAAGAGTTCACAAAAGACTTTTCTTTTTACTATTTCGTTGAGGATGCTAAGCTTTGTTGTTTATTTTGGGCTGAATCGTATCTTTTGATGCGACATATAAAACAAACAAGTATGCTTTCTTGACATTTAAAATCTTTTTGAGATATATATTTAACTGCTTTTTGTATAATTTTTGATATTCATTATCACTTGTGATTTTTATCAGGTACAAGATGGTTTTTGTGCCTTTCACGGCTATAGATAATTACGGGAGATCTGTTGCTGTTTGTTCAGGACTTTTGAAGAGAGAAACAACGGAAGCTTATAGATGGTTACAAAGAGCCTTCAAGAAAGCTTTTGTTCGTGCACCTAATATAGTTGTGGCTCATCAAGATGGATCAATACGACTTGTTGTTGCTGCTGAGTTTCCTGAGTCTAAGCATAGGCTTTGCATGTGGCATATCATGTAGAAGATCCTATCCAAAGTATCTGTTTTTGAATATATTGTAATTTACATTTCATGTATCACTTGTGATATTGTATTGCCATTTAATTTTTGATTGTTTTTTAACAATAACATGTTATTTATCACTTGTGATACTTTACTATTTTTATTCCTTTTTTTATAGTGTTTAAAAGTTTAATGTGATGTACATGTGATTTATCACTAGTGATACTTGACTGCTTGAATAGATATCACTAGTGATACTTGACTATTTGAATAGATATTATTAGTTATAATTGATTGTTTTAATAATATCACTAGTGATAAATTTTTTTTTGTATTTAGTGTTTGAAGTTTAATCTATATATCCCCCCAATTTCCTAATGGTTTAATTTTCCTTTATTATTGTTTTTGTTTTTGTGGGATTTGTTGTCCAGAATTTATGATGAAGACTGATTTTCAAATATAAATTTGTAAGATCATTTGGAATATGTTTATGGGGGCCTGAGGAGTTGAGAAGATGGAATAACTTAGGGAGGAATTTAATCTGTTAATCATAGTGGCTTTTCAAAGATGTATTGTCTTAGATCATCATGGATCTCTGCTTTCTTTGTTGATTCTCCATTATGTGGGTTGACGAGGACTACTTCTAGGTCAGAGAGCGAGAACTCATTTTTCTCATACTTTACTAGTTCTGGTTCAACACTTGTCAAGTTTATGACTATTTTTGAGTACTGCAATGGTAAGGCAAAGATACAGAAGCCAGAAAATACTAGATCATCAGTCGTTTGATTCATTCCCTACTTTGCTGACACCGTTGCCTTTTAAAGACCACACTGCTAAAGTTTATACACGCACCCTTTTTATTCGTGTCCAGAAAGAGATTGTTGCAGGGTCTTGGTTATGTTCAATAACGGGTATGAGTTCAGATGAGGGATGTACTATTTGTATTATTGATGAGGAGAAAATAAAACCTGGACAAAGAAAGAACTTCGGAGAATGTTGAGGAAGAGATTAATTTGCATCAAAAAGTCACAGGACATTACAAGGTACACATATTGAATATCCATTTATCACATTTTATATTTATTAATTTTTTTACTTTTAATATTGTTAAAAATATGGAATAAGTATCACCTGTATAAATTATGTAATGATATTTTTTTCAATTTTTTTTTAAATTAGTGTTTTTTGAAGTATCACAAGTTCTATTTTCATTTTTTTGTATTAATTAGAATGACACATGAAGTATCACCAACATTGATATAATGTAAATGTTTTTATTTAAATTGTAATGAAGGTATTACTTTTTAAACAAATTGAGAAATGTGGTTCAGTTAATTTTCATCTTTACTTGTTGTCAGCTTTTTGTATTGCTCCTGGGAATTTTTATGTCGACACATGATTAATGTATTCAAAAAATATAAAGTGTCTTGAGGAACAAAAAAACTGTTATGGCGAGAAGAATGAAGCAATTAAGAAGCTTGCAATGGAGGCTTCTATCATACGTGATTCAAGTGTACATATGTTGAGGAATAATGAGCCAAAGTTATTTGTGTTTCTAAACAAGATGAAAGCAATAAAGTCAGAACTCGAGGCTGAGTTGCCAATTGTTCCAACCCGCATAGTTTCTGATTTTGTTCAAGAATTTATGGGTGTTAAGAAGCCTGATAATCTTAAAGTGAAGAATCCAATAGGTGTAAGGCAAAAGAGACGTGAGAAGCAGAAGCGTATCAAGAGTGGAAGAGAAATATCAATGAAGAAAAGTAATAAAAAAAGAATGTCTATGGTATTTGTGGATCTACTACTCACAATAGGCGTACTTGTCGAGGGAAGAATAATGTTGATGTCTTATATCCTGCAGTAGTTGTTCCTGGCGGCAGTGATCATGTGGATGGTGGGCTCCGAGATGGTGCTTCTGGAAGTGTTTCAGTTTAAGATATGTTTTGTCACTGTTCGAGTCCGATTTTACTTTCATACAAAAAAGTAAAAAAATTAGTATAGCTCATGGATTTTTCTTTAGAGAATTATGTTCATTAGGTTTCAATAAAAAATTTTGATTATTTTTATTATTTAGACATTTATTTGTTATCACTTATGATATTATGTCATGAGCAATGCAATAATTTTTGTTTTTATATTTGATTTTTATATCCCTTGTGATATTATATTATATTTTAGATGCAATAATTTTATTTGGTATTTTATAGATGACATGTTTATGCACATTTCAAATATACACCGTTAAATTTTTTTCTCTTGATTTGTAAACTGCGCTTAGTGATGTAGGGTGTAGTTTGCAAATCAATTTTTGAATTTTGAAAATCTCATTGTTTTGTTATATATTTCAGTTGTTAGTGGTTTAGTTTTTCTCGTATATAATTTAAAGTTTTGTATATATCACTTGTGATATTGTACCTATTGTTAGTGTTATAGTGTTTTGGTATATAATTTAAAGCTAATCTACATATCACTTGTGAGATTAATCATATTGGTTAGGAGTTTAGTAATTTGGGTATAGGTTAGGTGTTTGGAGTTTTTAGTATGGATTTTAAAATTATGTATATATCACTTGTGATATTATACCTATTGGTTAGGGGTTTAGGGTTTTGATATAGATCTAAGTGGGGATTAGGGTTTTTGGTATAGATCTAAGTGGTTAGGGGTTTAGGGTTTTTGGTATAGATCTAAATGGTTAGGGCTTTAGGGTTTTTGGTATAGATATAAGTGGGGTTTAGGTTTTTGGTATAGATCTAAGTGGTTAGGGGTTTAGGGTTTTTTGTATAGATCTCAGTGAGGTTTAGGGTTTTTGGTATAGATCTAAATGGTTATGGTTTAGGGTTTTCTTTATAGATCTAATTGGTTAGGGGTCTAAGGTTTTTGGTATAGATTTTAAATTTATTTATATATCACTTGTGATATTATACCGATTGGTTAGTGGTTTAGGGTTTTTGTTATATATCTAAGTAGTTAGGGGTTTAGGGTTTTTGGTATAGATCTAAGTGGTTAGGGGTTTAGGGTTTTTGGTATATATTTAAGTGATGTTTAGGGTTTTTGTTATAGATCTAAGTGGTTATGAGTTTAGTGTTTTTGGTATAGATTTTAAAGTTATTTGTATATCACTTGTGATATTATACCCATTGGTTAGTGGTTTATGGTTTTTTATATAGATCTAAGTTTTTAAGGGTTTAGGGTTTTTGGTATAGATTTTAAAGTTATTTGTATATCACTTGTGATACTGGTTTAAGAGTTTTGGTATGGTTTTATAGTTTTATGTATACATCATTTATGATATTATACCTAGTGGTTAGGGTTTAAGTTTTGGGTATGAGCTTTAGTGGTTAAGGTTTTGGATTTTTTGGTATCGGTTTTAAATTTTATAGTATACATCACTTGTGATAATAATACCATATTGGTTAGAGGGTTATAGTATATTGGCTAATGGTTAAGGGAGGTTTTTGGTATATAATTTAAAGTTTATGTATTATATCCTTGTGATATAATACCTATGTTAGGGATTTTATGTTTTTGGTAATAATCGGGTATAGGGTTAGGGGTTTATGGATTTTTGGTATAATTTTAAAATTTATGTATATATCACTTTGTGATATTATATCTAGTGGTAAGATTTAGAATTTTTGGTATAGAGTTTATTGGTAAGGGAGGGAGTTTAGGGTTATTTGTAAAGGTTTGAAGCGGTTAGTGGTTTAGGGTTTTTGGTATAGCGTTTAGTGGTTAGTTTTTAAGGTTTTTTGGTATAGGGTTTAAGTGGGGATAGGGGTTTTAAGGGTTTTTGGTATAGGTTTTAAAGTTTAATGTATACATCAACTTGTGGATATTATAACGTAGTGGTTTAATGGGTTTAGGGTTTTAAGTGATATATGTTTCACTTAGTTAGAGCGGTTTAAGTTTTTGGTATATATTTTAAAAGTTTATGTTTACATCACGTGTGATATTATATCTAGAATGGTTAGGGGTTTAGAGTAGGAGAAATGGTATAAATTTTAAAGTTTATTTATATATCACTTATGAATATTAAATACTTAGTGATTAGGTGTTTAGGGATTTAGGATTAGACTTAAAAGTTTATTACATGTCACTAGTGATATTTATACCTAGTGGTTAAGGGTTTAAGGTTTAGTGGTTAGGGATTTATAGTTTTTTTGTGTATTTAATATCATGATAGAATAATAATGAAAACAAAGCACCTGATTGAAACTGCCATAAGAAACGTCTCAAAACGACCAATATACTCAAAACACGGACAAAACTAGCGAAAGCTTGCGAAAAACTAGCGAAAGCTTGGCAAAAAATAAGTGAAAGCTTAAGAAACGCGCGAAAGCTAACGGCAAACTGCGCAAAAGCAGACCAAAACGCCGAATTGCGGACGAAAGCGTGCGAAAGTGTATAAAAACTTAAGAAAACATGCGAAAACGTAGAAATGACAAAAAACAACAAAAACAAGTGAAAACGAAAAAAACGTGTGAAAACGTAAGAAATCATGCGAGAACATAAAGAAAACGTGCGAGAACGTCTAAAAACAGAACAAAAACGCGCTAGAACAGACAAAAAACGTGCGAAAAACACACGAAAACGCGCAAAAGCCTGAATGAATAACACGTCGAAAGCCGACGAAAACGCCAAATGCGGACGAAAGCCGAAGAAAATGTCCAAAAAATGACGAAAACGTGGAAAAACAAAAGAAAACGGGCGAAAGCGGCAAAAACAAAGAAAAAAGTGTGAAAACAGCCGAAAACGTATGAAAACGTGCGGAAAACGTAAGAAAATATGTGAGAAACATTAAGAAAACATGCGAGGACGTCTAAAAAGCACGAAACGCGGGAAAACGTGGCGAAAACAGACGAAAACGCACAAAAGCGTAAAAAACACGCGAAAGCGTAAGAAAACGTGCAAAAGCGGACGAAAACGTATGAAAACGTACAAAAACGTATAAGAATGTAAAAAACGTAAAAAAAACGTACAACAACGTAAAAAACGTACAAAAACGTAAAACAGTAAAAAACGTAAAAAAAACATAAAAATGTCAAAAGGTTAATTAATTGCAATTTGGGCAAGATTTGCCAACTCTACAAATAATGAGGGAGTGGTTAGTGTGGGTTTTAGTAAATTTACACTTTTTGTCCCTTCATGTTTTTTTAATCTTAAATCTTGTCTTTTTAATCTAATGAAATGAGTGGTCTAGATTTGTCCCTTGGTATATAGGGAGAAACTAGTATGCAAAATAACTCAGCTCATATTATAGTACGCATTTTTTTTAATGTATCAAAATAATTGTTTATCTTCTATTTTAACCAAAGAGTTAATTGCATAAATCGTCTAAGTGGCTTGTCAGGTTTAACGAAGTTAGTCCATAGAAACTATTTTTAATGGATCCTCTCCATGTGGTTATGACCTGTATCGGGTTTGGTCCCTTGACCACTACCTCTGTTACGTTGACCGTTAATTGCTGATTTAAATGGTGAAAATGACAAAAATACCCTTATCAGTGTTTCATAATTGGTCCATGTGGTTTGCTTCGTTATTTTTTTCTAAAATTTTAAAATTTTTTTGTTTTTTATTTCTAATTATTGTTTTATTTATTTTTTATTTTTAACTTTTTATACGTTTATTTACCGTATTTTTAACATATTTGTACGTTTGGTATGTTTTTGAACGTTTTCATCCTTTCTTATCAGGTTTTATCCTTTTTTTTTACTTTTTAATACGTTTTCATCCGTTTTTGTACTTTTTCGTACTTTTTTACGTTTTTCCGAGTTTTTGAGCTTATTTGTACATTTTCATCCGTTTTTTCGGCTTTTGAACGTTTTATACGTTTTTCGTCCGTTTTTGTACGTTTGCGTATGCTTTTTTACATTTTTCAAGTTTTTGTACGTTTTGTCCGTTTTCATACGCTTTCATCCATTTTTATCAGTTTTTAGACGTGCAAAAACTTAGAAAAACACTAAAAACGTATAAGTAAAATCGGTTAAAGTATAAATAAAACGTTAAAAAATGTATAAATAAAATTGGTTTAAGTATAAATAAAATGTAAAAAAACTTATAAAAACGTACATAAAAAATGTTAAAAACGTTCAAATATAAAAAAGTGAAAAAAGTATTAAAAAAAGATTAAAAGAACGTATAAATAAAATCGGTTCAAGTATAAATAAAACGTTAAAAAAACATTTAAAAACGTATAAAAAACTCGGTTCAAGTATAAATAAAACGTTAAAAAAAGCGGTTCAAGTATAAATAAACATTAAAATGTATAAGAAAACATACATAAAAAATGTATAAATAGTATAAATAAAACATTAAAGAAACGTTAAAAACGTATAAAAAAGGTATAAAAAACGTATAAATAAAACGTTGAAAAAACATGTAAAAATAATAATAATTGTAACCCCTTGCTTTTTTCTGGAATCTATATGTTTCAATTTAGTCCTTTGACTATTTGACTTTTTCTGTTTTTATCTAAGAATTTATCGTGTTGACCGTGGTGAATCTATGTTTATCTTGGTTATCTATTATGTTAATCCTTTTTAGAGGATTTTATCTATGTTGATCATGTTTCGGGACGTTTGCCCCGTGAATAGCTTGAAATGTCTAATAACGAGTCCCGACACATTCGTTAATGTTCAAATCGAATATAAAGAAGTTTAACTATAAAAGTTGTCGTGTGAATATTCTAAATTCATGTAAAAGTATTTTTGAGTTCATTAGAAATACTAGGAAACTTTGGGTAACATTTTAAAATCGTGATCAATGAGTTTTAAAGGAAACCGACACAAAACGAAGCAACCCGAGACCCCTTGGATACCTATAACCGGTCGAACCTTGTGGGGGACAAGGAGGCAAGATTTTAGGCTTGTATGCCCACCCTTGGTACCACTTATTCTTGTCTTGATTCATTTCACACACTCCATCATTTTGAAAACACACACACTTCTTTTCCTCCTCTCCCTTTTGCTCGTCCGAATTCCAACACACACACAAACAAATCATTTTTGGTTTTTGATCAAGAACTTGGTGGTTTAAAACATCTCCGGGTTGATTCTAGTAGACGGGGTATCATTAAAACAACGTTTGGGTTGTCGTTTTCGTGTTTGTCTCGCTTCCAAAACCCTTTTTGTAAGTTGTCTTTTCTTCTAATATTCTTGTACTTTTAGAGTTCTTATGATGCATAGTTGAAAGTTGTACGGTGCGTTTTCTAAAAAATTGTAAGCTTTAAATTTTCGAATGAATAAAAAGGGTGTTCGTGTGGTTCGAACACGAGACCAAGGGAAACAAGGGTTTATCATTTTTATGTCGAGGTTGTGATGGTTGAATAACATTTATACGCTATTTAGCTTATTTATTTTCTAGCTTAAAAGATAAGCTTGTTCGGCTTAGTTTGTGCTTATTAAGTTTCGGTTGGAATAAGGGTAATAAGGAAATGGTTTTGGTTATTTACCTATGGTATCTTAATTTTTGAGAGCTTATTTGATAGCCTATTTTGATATCTAAAGGAACTATGTAGCTTATTAGCTTATTAAAAAGCTAAGTATACTTATTTGGAGCATATAAGGCTCACGGCCCAATAAGGCCCAATAAGTTGCGGCTTATTGTGGACCTTATTGTGGTTCGGCTAATGTTCGTGGCTTTTGGTTAAAGCTTATTATGATATTTAAGGCCTAACGTAGCTTAATGACTTGAAAATAAGCTACGGATAGCTTATTTTAGGAGTTAATGGGCCACGACCCAATAGGCTAAGCCAAACCGCGGATTGGTTTTGGTCCGTGAGTCTTGGCTTATGTTGTGGCTTATTTCTCGAATTTATATCTATTAATAGATTTAATATTGGACTTAAGTCGGATCTTGAAACTTAATAATAACGTTTTGCAGCGCTATAGGGTCTTAAGGCCCAATAAGCGAAAATAAGTCGATTTACATGTTTAAAACAGACTTTTGGAAAGTAAAACATACTTACTTATATACTAGATGGTCATTTGAGGAAATGCATTTTGATAAACTTTGCGAAATATGGAAATTGGCATTTTATCGGAAATTGATGAATTTAAGAAAAGGTGTTTGAAATTGAGGTTTCAAAACCTTAGGGAAACGTTGTATAAACAAATGGGTCATGTCGAAATTTCGTAAAATTTTTGTACTTATATTTTTACGCAAAAACTTACGTTTACGACAGAATAATAATAAGATATTATTATTTTAATAAGTCGACTAAAAGACGAAAAATATATTTTATAAATACAAAATATGAAACTTCTCCAAGTCGTTTGATATAAATAAACGTTTTATTTCTTATAATCTATACCAATAATCAAGGAAACTAAGGTTACCAAATGTATTTACCTAAACATATTTCTAAATATCTATTACCTAGGTCTTCTTAAACTACTTATCTATTTTACTTAAATAGTATAAGTATACTATACTAAGGTATAAACTAGAGCATGCTATCTTCGAAACTAAACTGACAACCATCACACCACTAATAACATTAAGGGTGACCGTACAACGCACATTTGATCTCTATGCATCAACCTTAAACTAACTTTTGAAATGTATGTCTAAAATGAACATTAACTGGATTAGGTCGTGTCCAGACGTCGTTGTGATTGCTTGCTTGATCTTGATCACTGCTACTTATCACCTTTTCTTAATGTGAGTTCTCGTAGCCCCATCTTTTTAACATCTTTTCATTGGGGAAAATGATACTCAAATCTATTTTGAACTTGTTTTATTACTGTGCGAAACTGTTATCTTTTTTGGACAATGTTATGTGCCTTTGACTGCCATGTGAATGACATGAGATTTGGTTGAACTTGTTTTGTAGATCATACCTTGTTGTGTGAGGTATCTTGTGAACTTGTGAGCTTGTGAACTTGTGAGCTTGTGAACTTGTGAGCTTGTGAACTTGTGAGCTTGTGAACTTGTGGATCATCCGCCCTATGTATAGCTCCAGCTGGTAGTTTTTAGGTGCGAGTAAACTAAGAGCTAGAACTTTGAAAAGTGTTGGTATCATTTTGGTTGTGTATCTATGGATCTATGATAGCATGGTGTTGCTAGGTTGGAATCTAATCTATTGCATGTATTCACTGTCAAATTGTACAATTGTCCACTACTTAAAACTATGGCACAACAATTGGGTTTACTGTCAAACCTACGAGCTCACCAATGTTATGTTGACCTTTTTGAGTATCATTTTTAGGTGTTGTTAATGATCAGTGAAGCCGGGTGCGAGCTTTAGCAGACCTTAAAAGAATACTGTATGGATTATATTTTGAAAGACCTTGTGTTGACACTCTATTTTGAACTTAATCATTTTGGGATTTATTATCTTGAGACTAGTATCATCCCCTGCATGGGAAATTTGGTTGTAATCTTTGAGACTATGTGACGTGTTCTTTGACTTATCTTCACTCAAGTTCTTACTTGGGGTCGAAGAATGTCACGACACTTTTATGAATGCATTTTAGTTTTTCTCTATCTTGTATCTTGTGTTGTGATAATCAATTCTCCGTCACGCCTCGTGTTTCTGCCTAAGTCGAGGTGTGAAAGATTGGTATTCAGAGCCAAGGTTATAGAGAACTAGGTGGTTTGCCCTAGACTATAACCTAAGAACCTTCATATAGTTTCATTATAGGATCTATGTGTGCGGTTTTCCGCTTATACTTGCTTCCATGGTTTTATCGTTTATCGTATTAGAAAGTCAATCATTGAAATGTGTGAGCTCAATACTGAGTACAACTGGGAAAGGATGCGGATATAAATACGATGGCCAACGTAGTTATAAATGTATCACGACTCATGCGTATTTGGTAATATCGTTCACACAAATCAGTGTCGACACCTCAGGACCGTATTATGCGTATTATAGTATATTAAGTTAGCCTATGTGTTAACCTTCCCCCTACCTAACATTACCCATGTCCTCTCTCGTGTAGATAATGTCGCCAAGGATGACAACACGAAGTGCTGGCGGAGCAACTGCCGCACGATAAGGTGGAAGGACGGGTGGACGGGCTGGTCGAGGAGGTGGAAGGACTAGAGAGCCAAGAGGCAGAGGTGATGGACAAACTGTTGAACCTAATGACCAAGGAGTTAAGGCTACTAAGGGTGTTGATGGAGTCCCTGACTTCTCCATAATCATTGCCCAACAATTGCAGAACTTACTTCTCACTATCTTAGCCCAAGTAGGCAACCAAGGTAACAATCAAGGGAACAATAGGAATCAAAATGGCAATGCCGTCAATGACAACATCCAGGGTGATGTTAGGAATATCATTGTGAACAATGGCCGAAGGGGTTGTTCATACAAGGAGTTTTTAGATTGTAACCCAAAAGAGTATGACGGGAAGGGAGGTGCTATAGTCTATAACTGTTGGATTGAGAAGATGGAGTCAGTTCAGGATATGAGTAGATGTGGAGATGACCAAAAGGTGAAGTACACTGCTGGTTCATTTGTCGGTAAGGCTCTTACGCGGTGGAACTCTCAGATCTACACACGAAGCCGAGAGACCGTTGTTGGCATGGCATGGGAAGACTTTAAGACTTTAATGAGGGAGGAATTTTCCCCGATCAATGAGATGCAAAAACTGGAAACTAAGTTTTAGAATCACGCCATGGTCGGGGCTGGCCATGCTGCGTATACTGATAGGTTCCATGAGTTGGCTAGGTTAGTTCCTCATCTAGTTACCCCTAAAAACAAAAGGATTGAGAGGTACATCTATGGCCTTGCTCCACAGATCTGAGGGATGGTGGCCACAACAGAGCCAATGACAATTCAGAAGGATGTGTAGAAAGCGGGTACACTAACAGATGAAGCTATTAGGAATGGATCACTAAAGAAGAACCCTAAGAAGAGAGGGAATAGTAAAGAGCCTAGTAGAGATAGGAATGTAAAGGATGATAACAAGAGGACTAGGACTGGGAATGCTTTTGCTACAACCGCTAACCTGGTGAGGAGAGAGTACACTGGTGCAGCTCTTAAGTGTGCAAACTATAACCTACACCACTCACCTGAGTCGCCTTGTCGTGCTTGTTTTAACTGCAACCGCCTTGGGTATCTTGCTAAGGATTGTAGAGTGGTACCTAGGATGGTAAACCTAGTGAATGCTAGACACCCAACTGCTACCCATGGAGCATGTTTCGAATGTGGTGGTACTGATCATTTCAAGGCAGCATGTCCTAGGTTAAACCAATCACAGAGACCAGGGGGAAACCGTCCAAACAAAGTTGCGGCTAATAATAGGGGACAAGGTCGTGGGAACAACGGCAACCAGGCACGTGGAAGGGCATTTATGCTGGGAGCAGAGGAGGCTCGCTAGGACCCAAACATCATGACGGGTATGTTCACTGTTAACAATCACTTTGCCATGACTCTATTCGATTCTGGTGCCGATTATAGCTTTGTTTCCACTACTTTCATACCTCTGTTAGACATAGAGCCTAGTAACTTAGGTTTCAATTATGAGATTGAAATGGCTAGTGGTCAACTAGTAGAGATATACAAAGTCATTCGAGGTTGCAAACTAGAGATAGAAGGTCATGTCTTTGACATCGACTTAATACCATTCGGACATGGGAGTTTTGACATGATCATAGGCATGGATTGGTTATCCAAACACAAGGCTGAGATCGTTTGTCATGAGAAAGTAGTTAGAATACCACTACATAAGGGCGAAGTGCTTAGAGTCATAGGAGAAAGACCAAAATAGAAGGTGAGGCATCTCATGAGTGCAAACACCAAAGAGCAGAAACAGGAAGAGATTGTTGTGGTTAGAAACTTTCCTGAAGTATTTTCGGATGACCTATCAGGATTACCACCTACTCGTGAAATTGAATTTCGTATCGAGTTAATCCCTGGAGCAATATCGGTCGCAAAATCTCCCTATCGATTTTCACCTCTGATATGGAGGAGTTGTCGGGTCAACTCAGAGAACTCCAGGACAAGGGTTTCATTCGACCAAGCTCATCACCTTGGGGAGCACCGGTATTATTTGTCAAGAAGAAAGATGGTTCTTTTAGGATGTGCATTGATTATAAGGAGTTAAACAAGCTTACCATCAAGAACCGATATCCACTTCCAAGAATAGATGACTTATTCGATCAACTGCAAGGATCACAGTACTTTTCTAAGATAGACCTTCGATTCGAATACCACCAGCTGAGAGTGCACGAGGATGACATTCCAAAGACTACATTTAGAACTCGTTATGGACATTTTGAGTTCACAACAATGCCCTTTGGTCTGACTAACGCACCAGCGGTATTCATAGACTTGATGAACTGAGTGTGTAGACCATACCTAGACAAGTTTATGATTGTATTCATAGATGATATTTTATCTACTCTAAGACTAAGGAAGAGCATGAGATGCACTTAGGGTTAATCTTATAACTGCTCAAGAAGGAGAAACTGTATGCAAAATTCTCTAAGTGTAAATTCTAGTTACAAGAAGTGCAGTTTCTTGGACATGTGATTAATGGTGATGGTATTCACATAGACCCTAGCAAAATTGAGGCAGTTAAGAATTGGGAAGCCCCAAGAACTCCGTCCAAAGTTCGTTCATTTCTAGGCTTAGTAGGGTATTACCGTCGATTCATTCAGAATTTCTCTAAGATTGCTAAGTCACTTACCATCTTGACTCAGAAGTGTAAGACATTTGATTAGGGTGAGGAGCAAGAATTGAGATTTCAAACTATGAAGGATAAGTTGTGTAATGCGCTTGTTCTAGCTCTCCCCGATGGACCGAAAGACTTTGTGGTATACTGTGATGCATCAGGCCTAGGATTAGATTACGTGTTAATGAAAAGAGGTAAGGTGATAGCATATGCATCTAGGCAGTTGAAAATCCATAAGAAGAATTACACCACCCATGATTTCTGTTTTATTTTTCTTTGTCTACTTTTGATTGGGTATTTTTGTGTTAAGTGATTTTGCAATTTATTTTGAAACGGGGTCTTTTTTTGTTCTTTCTGCCAGGGGTTTTCTTTTTTTTGACCGGTAGTTTAGAGGGATGGTCGGAGAGTTTTGGTGCTTGGCAGGGAGTGGAGAGGAGAGGTGTTCGAGAGTGGTGGTGGGCGGTTCCGGGGGTAGGTTAGCGGGGTTGTAATTTGTTGGTGGGGAGAGGGATGACTATTGTTATTTCTTATATTTACCGTCGAAGTTTAGTCGATTTCATTATGAATTTCTCTAAGATTTCTCTTCTAAGTCCATCCATTTACCATCTTGACCGCTGGAACAGTGTTTATTTAAGGATGTTATAATCTAAGATGTATATATTTGTCATTTATGGCATAGTGTTGTAAGACATTTGATTTCGGAAAAAGTATCAAAAAAGGATGTTAGTTATAATAGACATTTGATTGGGCGGTTCATCAGGAAATGAGAAGGAGAAAGAGGGAGCATACTGTAACAGAAAAAATAAGATAGGAAGCAAGAATAAAAAGAAAGAAAGACAATTATTATAAGAAAATGAGAAGCATTGAGAAGAAGAGGAAAGCAAGTAAGAAGACATTAAGAGGGAAAAGATTGTCAAAGGAAGAAGGAAAATAAAAGAGCGAAAAATAAGGAAGGAAAGCAAGAAGGAATTGAGGAAGACATGAACAGAAATAAGCATGAATAATGATGGTTTCTAGACATTGATTGAAATTAAAGTTGTAGATATTAGGGTAATTAGAATAAATAGAATTTTAGAATAATGGAAATATGGAATAGATGTGACATTTTTGTTTTTATTAAGTTGTAGGAGATGGTTGTGGGTTTGCGCTGCTTTCGGGTGCGTTGCGAAGCGAACCCGTAATTAATGCTTGGTCGGATAGTATGTTTGGGTTTAGAGTCTTGGGGGTGGGGCTGATGTAGGCCGTGCGTGGTGTAGTGAGGTTAGAAAGAAGTAGGGTGGTGGGGGGGGGGGGGAGGTGGCTACGGTGGTTAGGTGGTGGAGGAGTGGAGGTGCTGTGTGTGGTGGTGGGAGTTAGGGTTGAGGTGGCAATTGGTGTTGTGGAAGGTGGGGTAGAGGGGTGGCGTGGTGTGGTTTAGTGTTCTATGTTTGGGTTTAGGGTTTTTGACGTTTCGTGGGTGATGCATTATAAGTGGAAGTATTTTGGGTGGGGTGTTGATTTTGGGATATGAGATGCAGTGGTGGGGGATTCAGCTTATTAAGGTGATAGCATAATATTAGACATCTAGGCAGTTTGAAAAGTTTTGATGGAGTTGTTTTATGTTGGAATATTTAGTTGTTGAATTTGGTAGTGTTGATAAAATATAGGTGGGTTGGTATATTGGGTGGTTGTTGTTTTGTGGGGTGGGATTGTATTGATATTGTAAAATATGTGTTTGTTTGTTGGTAAATTTGTGGGTTGGGAAAAGAACGGTGTATGATTGTTATTGGGTATGGGAGTGTTGTTGTTATTTTGATATTATCCTTGTATGTATGATAGGTAAGTTCTACACCCTTGAGGTTTGATTGCGGTGTTTGGCAGTGGCGACGGGTGGTGGTAGGGGGGTGGTGGTTGGGGCGGATGCTGGGGTGTGGTGGGGTGGTGGTGGGGGTGGGAGGCGGGGGTTTTGGGGTTTATGCGGGGGGGGTGTTTTTTTTTGTGGTGGTTTGGATTGTTTTTTTGTCGGTTTTGTTTGTTTGGCGCTTCATTTTGTGTGAGACAATACTTTGTAACAATGAGAACATAAGAGCTGTGTCATCATATTTATCGTTCACAAAGAGTCTCTCCAAGTAGTGTATCTTCATTCAGAGAAGGAAATAAACATGGGCAACGTTGCTGGGGATATATAGATAGGATACTATAGAGTTTTTCTTGTTCAGTGACAATGACTACTACCAAAATTTCGCCCTTACATCCTGTGGGGTAATGGGGTTTGGTATAATGGAGTTATGGCGAATATGGAAATCGAGAAAAGAACATAAGGCCGTGAATTAATTAAATGAAGAAAAAATGGAATATAAATAAAAAAATAATCTTAATATGAAATAATGTAGTAGCTGATTTGTGATGACTGTTGTTTGATGTGATTACTGATCTTTCTGATTTGTCGATGCACTAAGGTAAAAAAAGGAGGGATGAGATAGTGTTGTTGGAAATTCGTGTGTGTTTGGGAAATGAAATGGTGATTGATTGAAAACCATTTATAAAAAAGATACAAGCTATAAATAATTTAATAAACATGACCCTTCAGTTCGCAGTTAGTAAGTTAGTAAGTATCAAGGGTTTTAGGTTTGTTTTTGTAAGAGGTATGTAATTACTAGCGGCTCTGAAGGATCGAAACTCTAACGGAAGGAGGCATAATCTCATGGACGCATCTGAAATGAGCCAGGAAGAATGAAGGAAAAAGAAAGAGGTTGGAGAAGAAAGAGAAAAAGAAATTGCAACAAGGGTGTTAGTTTAGTTTTAGATGTGCATGTGTTGCTGATTATGATGTGTGATTTTTTGTGAACTGAAATGATTGTGTCGTTCGAGTTGTTGTTTGAATGTGTGATTTTGTGTTGTCTGTGTTGTGTTGTGTGTCTGTGATGACTGAACTAATATAAAACTTTAAGAGTGATTGAAGGAGTGAGTAGTGCTGTTAAGAGTTGTCTAGGATGAGTGTAATTATTCTAGAGAGAATTTGGGTTGGTCCTTTGAAAAGGGTGGTTGTTTTTGTGGTGAGGGACCCTGATATGGATTGAGGGCCCATTATAATTTAATATGAGTGGACCACTTAAGTAAAGTACTCCATGACATCCCAGGGAAGCAGATAAGATGTAATGTTGATCTGAGGCGATATGTATTGGCGGCCTGAGAAGACCATAATTTAGGGAAGAATGGGCCGGCCGAGGAGCCCGCCCCCCGAGACACCCGAGAAGGAATATTAAATGAGAAGATTTAGAAGAGAAAGCGAATAGGAGAATTATGAAGAATTATAGAAATGAGCCGAGAATGAAGAGAAACGTATTGAATATGAGGTATAGGTAATTTTGGTAAGAGGTTGTTATGACAGGAAGGTATAGGTTGAAAAGTGCTAGGTTTATAATGGTTTTTGTAGATGGGTTAGTGTCCCCGGTTTTAGTTTTTGGTTGAGCTGTTGTTGAGGTGTGTTGTCCGGTGTTTTTTTGTGAAGGGTATATTAAGGATTGAAAATCTTGTGAAATCTGAAGGCCCTTCTTGGCTTACTGTAGAAACCTGTGATGAAATCCCCGAGTAGATGTTGAGGTTGTAGAGTGTGAGATGTGAGAATGAGATTGAGATAGAGTAATAGAGAGATAGGATGAAGAGAGAAGAGTGAATGGAGGATAAGGAATTAGAGTGCGTGAAAGTATAGGAGACCCCGAGAAGATAAGTAGAAAGTGAGAGGAGAAAGGAGTGATTGGTGAGAATGATACCGTATGTAGAAGTTTGATAGTGGAGGATGAGAGTATTATATGTGAAGGGAGTTATGCTGTTAGTGAGTGAGAGTGGGAATGGGTGTGATGGATTTAAGGAGAGTGTTGTTATGGTGAGTAAGAGAATGTTTGGGTAATAAGAGTTTATGTGAGTTTTGTGGTTGTGTGAGTATAGGGAGTTGTGTAATTTCAGTGTGTTGGGGGTGTGGAAGGTGTGTGAGGTGGGGAGGGTGTTTTGCATGAGGATTTATTGTGTTTGTGACGAAAGTATTATTTATTATAATAGAGGATGAGAATTACAGAGGAATATAGGTGAGTGAGAAATAATTAAGAGAGAAATAATTCTTTGAATAGCAAATGCTCTTGCTTTTGGTGGTGGTGTGTTTGTTTGTTTTGTGTTGTTTTGTTTTTGATTGTTTGTTGGTTATTGGGGTTCTTTTGTGGGTGTGTTTGTGGGTGTTGTGTAAGTTTAGAATTGAGAGATTAGGAATGGCTGGTGTGTGTGAGTTGGGGTAGGTGGTGTTGTAGCTATTGTTTTGTTTGTGATTGTGATGCGTGTTTGGGTGGAGGTGGTGGTTTGTGCTATGTTGTGTGGTGGGGTGTGTTTGTTTGGTTTGATTTTTTGTTGTTGTTTGTTTTTGTGAGGATGGAAATGGAGTAATAGAAAGTTAATTAGAGAAGTGAGAGTGAGGGAAATGATAAGTGAGACGAGAAATAATAGTAATATTAAAATTTTAGCCAAGGAGAGAATGGGGAAAATAGCAATGGTTAATGAAACTGAGAGAAAATAAGATGAGAGAGAAATTAAAGAGATAATAATATAATTGAGAATTTCGGAGTCGTGAAGAAATGTAATTATTATTTTTAGATAATAGAATATGAGAAGAGAGGAAATGTATAATGAGTAAAGATTGTAATTGATTGCTATTTTGTTTGGTGGTGTTTGTTGTGCTTAACATATTGGTTTTTTGTTTTAAGTGTGGTGCTTGGGGTGATGGTTGTGGATGGTGTTATCTGGGTGGTCGATAAGATAAAGCTTTAACCATTTATGCAATATATGTAGGGGGCATGGGGCTTGATCATGATGCTTTACTGGCTGCCATTGTGAGACCAGATGAGAGTTGCTGGTGTGGATCTTGGTGGGGTGGGGGGGGGTCACAAGTGTTGGCTGCACACCACGCAAGTTGTGGCGGTGCTTGGGGAGGCAGTTAGTAGTGTGGGTAGTTTTTATGGGCATAAACGTCCGATTATGTGTTCATTAACGTTCGTTTATGTTCATTTATTTTTGTTTATGTTCGTATAGCATATCTTTTAATTGTATACTTTTAAAACCGGTATGTTTAAACAGAACAACACTTATAAAACAAAATATTAAGCATAATTTGATAAAAAAAAAATCAACGTTCATTTATATTCGTTGAGTTTCTTAATGAACGAATATAAACGAACATGAACAACTCAATTTCTTAATAAACGAACATAAACAAGAAAATTCGTCTGTATGAGCGTTCGTGTTCGTTTATTTATCCGGTGAAAATTAAATAAACGAATATGAACAAGATTCCGTTCGTGTTCGTCCGGTTCATTTACAACCCTTTTTGTTATTGTCCTGTACTGAAAGAAGTTCATAATGCCTCAGTGAGATTATACCTTATCTTATACACATTTAGTTACTGTATCATATTTGTAGTGCAAAATTCAAAGCTGGTAAAATAGAGGTTTTTTAGTGATGATTTTTGTGTTTGTTAAAAAACAAAATCTCAACACCGAATCGAAATCAAAATATCATAAAACTTAGTTAGCTTTCATCAAAATGAAGTATAATCTTTTATCTAGTCTCCATAGGTAGTCGTACGTACATACGTAAGGTGAGTTGACATAGTCAAGGCCGTCTCATTAATTTTGGTGGCCCCGTGCCATCACCACAAAGAAGCCTTTAAACACACTCACAAAATGCACATGTATGAGTAATGCGTAGATTAATTAACCTCAAACCTTGTGTTTTGTATATATATAATAGAAGTATATCACTACTACACAAACTGGTTTTTCCCACGGTAAAATCCGTGGGAAATCCCGTGGGTAAAGGCCCTTATCTACGGATTTCCCACGGAATTATTCCGATGCAAAAACCCTCGTGGGTAAATATTTTCCCACTGATTTTCCCACGAAACGTTGACTATTTCCCACGGATTTCCCACGTTGTCTATCAACCATTTTTCACATTTTTCCACAGATTTCTCACGGTTATTTCCGACTGATTTCTCACGAAAATTTTCCCACTGATTTCTCACATTTTTTACCAACAATTTTTGCCACAAATTTCCCACGGTTATTTCTCACTAATTTCTCACTAAAATTTTCCCACTGATTTCCCACATTTTTTACCAACAATTTTTGCCACAGATTTCCCACGGTTATTTCCCACTGATTTCTCACAAAAATTTTCCCACTGATTTCTCACATTTTTTACCAACAAATTTTTACCACAGATTTCCTACAGTTATTTCCCACCGATATTTTATATAATTATAAATTAGAAACCAAAATTATAATGCAATAATAAAAGTTGTCAAGAGTCATTAATCAAATATTTATACGATTCACATAGTCGTTATTTATAAAATGCGACATACAATTGAAACACATATAAACTTACATACTTAACCAACCCATTACAACAAACATTACAATGTTGCCTAAAATTAGAAGACTAATAATCTTCTCTTTTTCTTTATAATCCATGGTCTTAATAATAGATCCACCATTAGACATGAACGCCTACCTGTGAAAGTTTCAACAATTACAACACCATCACCAAATTAGTGAATAAAACAGAAATTAAAAGCCAACAAAAAAACATAAATCTATTTAGATCTACATTTGTACATCTTATATACAACAAAAGTACATAGATCTATGATATACGAGGATGCCTTTAAAAAAGAAAAAAAACAAAAGAAAAATAAATAAGAAATCGTATAAGTATTTTATGTAATAAGAAACATGCTATTCGGTATGCCACCTAGGAAACACTAGGGATATGATGTTGGAAAAAGATACTCTGTTGGTGATTCACCTTGATTTAATTCTTGTTTATCTCAAAACAAATATGAAACTTTATCACTTCTAAGAAGACTCACTTGTACAAAGGTAGAACCAATATATGAAACGGAGATCTAACAAAGATGCACCATGGTCGAAGTTGGTACGAGTATGAGTTGTACGTGGTATACAGTGGTCGGAGTGGGTGGTCGGGTGGTAAAAGTGGGAGGTCCGGTGAGTGGCTATGGGAATCACAAATGAAGAAAATGTGTTTTGAGGTTCTTTTAGATAGAGTGTGAGTAGGTGAGGTAATATGAGCATTTTTAAGAATGAGAGGAAGAGATGATTTTGTGTTTGTTTTGTTCTTATCTTGACCATTAAAGGTGCCATGTTGGCAATCTATGTGAAGTAATCTAAAGGATAGAAATGCTTCATTTACGCATATAACATATAGATATAAGTTAAGTGGATTAATGACTTTTCTTAAATGAGAAATGTTATTTACGAGTCGGAATTTAACTCGCGCGTTGCGGCGGGGGCTAATTTGTTAGTCCGGCGTGTTGGTTAAACAAGTTTTTTTTTACTGTTAGTGCAGCTTGTTGATTAAGCAAGTACGTATGACAGGATGATTGCAATATTGGCCTCGTTTTTTTCGCGATATAAAGATCTTTTTGGCGATATTTTGCGGAGCCGTTTTTTAAATTTATTTTGTGCGGGTTTATTTTTTCGATCTCATGTTTAATAGTTTGTTTTTTTTAAATATGTTTATGTGTTGGGACTTATGTCGCGGGTTGTAATCTTTTGGCCTCATGTCGCGAGTATTTTTTTATCTGAATAAATCAATACTTTTGTAAAAAAAATTCCTATTTTGTGCCAAGCAAAATTTTTTTATATTGCCTACTTAACCAAAATAAAATAATAGGCCGGCCCAAAATTTTGGGCTAATGGCACTGTAGCATCTACAGTGCAAAAAGTGGATGCTCCATAGTATATAGGATATTTTCACATATATTCCACGTTTTTTTGCCACAGATTTCCCACAGTTATTTCCCACTGATTTCTCACGAATATTTTCCCATCGATTTCCCACATTATTTACCAATAATTTTTGCCACAGATCTGCCACAATTATTTCCCACTGATTTCCCACATTTTTTATCAACAATTTTTCACAAATTTCCTACTGTTATTTCCCACGGTTTTATCATAAATTTCCGACAGAAAGATGTGGAAATTTTGTGATTAATCCGTGGGAAACATGTGGCTAAATTCTGTGGTATT
Organism: Tanacetum coccineum; assembly: GCA_026074375.1. Taxonomy (NCBI): domain Eukaryota; kingdom Viridiplantae; phylum Streptophyta; class Magnoliopsida; order Asterales; family Asteraceae; genus Tanacetum; species Tanacetum coccineum. The sequence goes on from BQNB010041849.1 coordinate 24,501, forward strand.
CATACTATAATCGGAGATTTTCATAAATCCAAAATCTATAAATATGAAAAACTAATATTTGAGACAATAAAAGCCATTAATAAATCACTAAAATAAACAAATCCGGTACCCAATGGACATAAATCCGTAGTCCAAAAGACATAGGCTAGCAATGTATAATCGGACGTCACAACATCGAAATTGTTTTCGACCTACTAAAACCCAATATTTCTAACACAAACTAAAGCCTAATGTCAAATCAGACTAAGACCTGGATCCGATTGAGTAGGCCGCTCAGTTCAGGGAGGATAATTCTGAGCAAAAGACTCCAACCTATCATCGAGTGTTTTACGCAAGTATTTCCCACGGATTTATCAACTTGGTGGGTAATCTGTGGGAAATTACCCACGACTTTCCCACGGACATAATTGTTTTCTTTTACTTTTATGATATAGTTACACGTTCAGGCATATACAAGTTTGTATACTTACATACAAAACATCTATCGATACAATGAATGTCATAAACGGACATGTGGAACACACACGTGTAGATATTCATACATATGTAATGATTTGTTACACAAAAGGTTATACCTAAACCAACACGTATACTTGCGATACTCACACGAATAGTTACGTTAATAAACAAACACATATAATATGAAACTAAAAACACATATATAGGCATACTAAGTAACGTGAGAATGTGTAAGTAGGCAGAAACGTAAAGACGATATTTTTGTGAGAAATCTCTGGGTATTTACACACGTATTTCTTACGGATTTATCAACTTGGTGGGTAATCTGTGGAACATTACCCACGACTTTCCCACTGAGATAATCGTTTTCTTTTACTTTTATGATATGGTTACACGTTCACGTGTATACAAGTTTGTATACTTACATACAAAACATCTATCGATACAATGAATGTCATAAACGGACATGTGAAACACATACGTGTAGATATTCATACATATGTAATGATTTGTTACACAAAAGGTTATACCTAAACCAAAACGTATACTTGCGATACACACATGAATAGTTACGTTAATAAACAAACACATATAATATGAAACTAAAAACACATATATAGACATAATAAGTAACGTGGGAATGTGTAAGTAGGCAGAAACGTAAAGATGATATTTTTGTGGGAAATCTGTGGGTATTTACACACGTATTTCCCACAGATTTTTCAACTTGGTGGGAAATCTGTGGGAAATTACCCATGACTTTCCCACGGACATAATCGTGTGAAATTTGCCACATGTAAATTAATAAACGATAGTCAAAATCTGTGGGAAATCTATAGTCGTGGCAAATATGTGTGAAATTTGCCACAATTTTCCCACGGATGTCGAATCAACAAGAATAGTGGGAAATCTGTGGGAAATTTGCCACTGATTTCACACGAAAACTTGGTCAACAATTTATACCAATTCAGTGTGTAATTTGTGGGTATTCCGTGGGAAATTTCACACGAGATTTTTTCCGTGGGAAAAGTCCGTGGGTAAAAGCTGTTTTTGTAGTAGTGTGCTGAAGGTACATTGCAAATTTATTTAAGGTTTCTGATGTTGAGCATTGTGATAACATTGATGTTAATATGAACAATTAATGATGTTGATGGATTAAAGTCGTAAACATAATTAAAATTATACATAAATATAAGTATTCTTATGATTTATTTAAACAAACTAAGTCATATGTATATTCATATAAATTTTTAAAGAAGCAAGATTATTTATAGATATAAGTATTTTTATGGAACTAACATATTAATCGTTTATTCATTATGCAGGATCCAACTAAAAGCACGTTTTCAAGATAATGATGAAGTCTCAATGGTTACTCCTAATAATACGACGGTTTGCAATGAAAACAATGAGTTTTTATGTATATGTTTCTGTTTAGTTATGCTCGTATTGATATGTTTTTGATAGAAAATATGTAAATTTTATGTTGTTTGTGAGTTGTTGATACATAAATACACTACTAATGGCACCTTGCAAATCTATAAAAAGTTTAAAAGGCGAGTTTTTTTTTTTTTTTCTAGCAAATGATTGTGTTGGATGTACATTATGAATAAAAAGAACCACTCAAAATATCTAATAATAATACGAATCAGGAAACCAAATACTAAATATGTGTAAAAACAATTTTGATTGGATCTCTTGGATGAAATGTCCTAGATCCTTATCTTTGTAATTTTCTTAGCGCCTTGCTAGTTTCTTAATATAATTTGCCGTTCTAAAAAAAATTAGCTAAAAAAATATAAACAACTTGAAACCAAAAACCAAACACTAATTACCTATACAGATCAATTAAGTATATAGGTCGAGATAATTACAATATGTAGCTTAAAGCATAATAGGAACACAAACTCTATATATACATGTTATATAATCTTGTACCCTTAATTAGTAAATATTTTTTAGAGATTATGATATACATACATGCATGTAACTGTAAGCGGCTGGAGGGAGTAAAATCACACACGCAAAGCTTTCCATTTATGTTGGGTGAAAAGAAATAAAATAAGTTGAATTATTAAATTTGGAAAGTAACACCATATAATAGTCAATATTTTTTAACTATGCGTACAACGTTAATAAAAAAGGAATGAATGTGCCATTTTTGTTGGTTTGTTCAACTGTATGCTTATATAAACCCATACAAGAAAACGAATGAGATAGGGGAGCATCCATAATTCATCACTAGAGACAGTACAATGGAGCAGAAGCAAATAGCCATTGTTGGAGCTGGAACCGGTGGTCTTCTCGCATGTAAATATTGTCTCTCCAAAGGCTTTAACCCCATTGTGTTCGATTTTGAATCTGGCATTGGTGGAGTTTGGGCTAAAACCATAAAAACCACCAGGCTTCAGGTCCCCAAAGCCATGTATCAGTTTTCTGATTTCCCGTGGCCAGCTTCTGTAACAGATGAATTCCCTACCCAACAAGAGATGATAGAGTACATTCGCTCTTACGCAACTCATTTTAATCTCATGCCTCACATCAAGTTCCATTCTCGTGTGAAGGGAATCAGCTATGACGGACCATCATCCGATACATGGTCACTTTGGAACGGCACAGGAGAAGCATTTCCACCCCAGGGCAAGTGGAATTTGACTGTCGAAAACACTAAAACTGCCACCACTCAGGTATATACTATAAATACACATAAGTGACAACTGTTTTTTGATTTGTTTTTTTTAACGGTACGTAATTTGATATTTTGATGTATGTATGCATGCAGATCTACAAAGTTGATTTTGTGATTCTTTGTGTGGGAAGATTCAAAGATATCCCAAACATACCGAAATTCCCTGATGGAAAAGGACCAGAAATATTCCGCGGCAAGGTCATACACTCGATGGAATACGCGGCCATGGATCACGATGCAGCTGCAGAGTTTGTGAAAGGGAAAAAGGTCACTGTTGTGGGGTTTGGAAAAACAGGTCTTGACATTGCAAGGGAAATCTCTGCGATTAACGGTTAGTGAGTATATGATAGCTTGGTCATCTATTAATGATCTTAATTGGATATAATTCCTATAACCTTACAGTGTCAATTATTTCAGGCCCGGAACATCCATGTACGATAGTTTACAGAAAAGATCACTGGAAGCTAGGAAACTGGTTTCCATGGGGTATAGCTTTGGTGAATTTCATGTTTTGTCGCATAACGGTGCTTTCGGTTCATAAGCCTGGTGAAAGCCTTTTGCTTAGTCTTCTAGCAACATTACTCTTTCCTATAGTAAGTATAAGTCCATACACCTATAATATTAACTTCAGTACTGTTGTTTTAGTAATTTTTTTATTATTGCAAGGAGAATCAGTGTTTGAAAAACCTTGTCCGTTATTATATGAAAAATGTAATGTTATGTTACAGCGTTGGGGAATCTGGACACTTCTTGAAACGCATGCAAAAATGACTCTTCCACTGGCCAAGTATAACATGGTGCCAAAACATGGACTCTCAAACGACTTCTCCTCCGGTTTGCTTTTGTACATGCCGAACCCGGAATTGTTTTTTGATGCAGTTGAACAAGGAAGTATTAAGCTGGTTAAATCTCCGAGTTTTACATTTTATGAGAAAGGCGTTGTTGCTGGTAACGGTCAGGAGATCGAAGCGGATGTGGTTATTTATGCTACCGGATTCAACGGTGTTGAAAAATTAAAACGTGTTTTCGAATCACCAAAATTTGGTCACTACATTGCAGACCCACCACGAGTCCCTCTTTACAGGTACATTTTTGGACATCATATACTAAAAAATACAGTGTATCACTAATTTATTACTGTTATTAATGCAATTTAGCAATCAGGGAAACTATTCCTACAAGGATACCACAGGTAGCGGTGATAGGATTTTCGGATGGTCTTTCGAGCCTTTACACCTCAGAAATGAGGTGTCGATGGGTAGCCGCGCTTTTGGAGGGTGCAGTTAAGTTGCCAAGCATTAAAGAGATGCAAAAGGATATCAAGAGATGGGACGAATGTATGAAGCAATCATCCGGAGAATATCATACTCGATCCTTCTTTGGTGGTTTAGAAATTTGGTACAATGATCTGCTATGCAACGATATGGGAATAAATCCAATGAGAAAAAAAGGACTATTCGCTAACTTATTTGAACCTTATGAATCCCAAGACTACGCCGAAATATGATCCAAACAAGGTTGAAAGAGCCTGCGTGTAGCAGCGAATGATCGAATTTCTTAATCATGCTATGTTCGATTTTCAAATTATGTTTCATCCATAAGTGTTCTTTGTGAACTCAGTTGTTTAAGTTACACTCATTTATGTTTAAGTTTGTGTATTGTTTTAGTACAAGTTTGTGAAATCCTAAGCATTTTGATAATAAATTCGAGTGAAAAAATCGTACATGTTAAAGTACGAAGATTTTTAGATGATTTATAAAGTATGAAAACGTGTAAAAATCTAAGTTTACACGTTCTATAATATTGTGCCGAATATTACACAACATCTACTTATTAGCATGTATCTTTCACCGTCAAAAATCACAACCTCGTAATACTACAGACTACCGTTTTGGTATTGGCATTACATTGTGATGCACATGTAATTGACATTTTAATATGAAATTGTGTGATAAAGTTTTTTTTAAATACTCTCAATGCGTGGAATCATTATCACGAAAAACATGTGATCGAAAAATATTACTCGCGAGAATTTTTATTACATGATGCAAACCGCCGCAACACGCGAATACCTTGCTAGTTTTATAATAACATGAGTTAAGCTTTTCATAAAAAAAACAATACGCGCGTTTCGGAATAGAGATAGCCAAAATAAAAACCACTTCGTACGAAACAACATAAATCAACGTCGACATCGAAGACTGAGTTTTATTTTTTTGAGAAATAGTGTTGTTTTCAAAGTTGCTTGCAAATATATACAAAACTTTATATATATCTTTTTCTTTCAAAGTCTTTGTTTTAAACTCTTATTTTAACATATATTTTTTTTAAAACCTACTCCCTTCGTCCTATTTTTATTGTTCACGTTTTCTTTTTGAGATGTCCTAATTTAATTGTCCACTACTAGATATAGATAGGGAAGTTTGATCAAGTTTACTATATTACCCTTGTTTGAAATTATTATTACAAATTTTAAAGAAGACTTAATTAATTAGTTAAGGGTAAAACTGTCATTCTGTCAAAAAGTAAAAAAGAGAAAGCAGTAATAAATGCATTTTTCTTAAACTGTGTGCTTTTTGTCGGGGGACAATAATTTTGAGACGGACAGCTAATCATTTTTGTTTCATCAACTTATTGATTTTTTTCTTTCATTATAATGTTTTTATTAATATCAATACTAATTAATATATGTAATACATTCATTGACCTATAATTACTATTTATAAGGATTGGTTAAATTGTACCTGTGTGTGAGGGTGTCAGTAGGGTCGGATTGACCCGACTCGAACCCGAACCCGATAAAGTTAATCGGTTCGGGTTAAATCGACTTATCGGGTTGTTTTGACCCAAACCCGATATTGTTATAGGGTCGGGTTCAGGTTAAGTTATTTATCTTATCGGGTTATCGGGTCAACATGATAACACCTAATAATATTTAAAGAATTTTTTTCTATATTTATATTTATGT